>CP139509.1:476869993-477021115 GCA_021014915.2 Artemisia tridentata subsp. tridentata
ATTTATAACATATAATGTAAAAGAGGTAACAAAAGAAAATGTAAACCAACTTTAGATCATGGCAATACCTCAACCCAAGGTTGAACTCTTGTCAGCAATTCAGCGGTACGTTGGTTATTAACGTCAGGGCCGTGTTTCTTAATGCTAACTATAACCTTTTCCGCATTTTCTGATTTCGAATCAGGTTCCAAATAATTTCGCCTCTTGCTCGGTGGTAACCGAGCCAAATATCTTTGATAGTGTTTCGAATTCAGAAACGATATTCTGCGTTTCTTCTTCTCCTCCTCCATCTTCAACATGTTTTCTTCTTCCAAGCGCAACCTCTTAGCCGCTTCCTGTCTTTTCATATTATCTTCTGCCATCATCTTCTCTTCTTCTAACTGCAACCTCTCTTCCTCTGCCAACGCCCATCTCAATTCCTCTTGAATAAGATACTCCTGCAACAGGATATTGTGGATTACATATGCCGCACAAATAATATTACGCTATAAATCGGGTATACGGATAATTTGGAATAACGTATTCTACCTGAGCTAGTTCTTTGTCAGAATCAGGCAAGGCAATCAATTTCAGGTAAAATTTGTTAAGTGAATGGCAAAATTCAGAACTCGTGTTAGGAAAATGTGACTCAATATCCAGTTTCTCCTGTCAAATCATTATATTTTTTGTAAAAAAGTATAGGGTGGATGTCAAAGTAGGTACTCATATTTTTTTTGAAATGTACCTGCAGTCCGCCAGGTCTCTCACGAGCAAGAACCTGTAATATTATAACATGTATTATAAACCCGTATATACAGAGTGCATACTATTGACATAGTAAGCTGAATAAAACGCAACCTCAATAATAATCTCAAGTTTCAATACTTGGCCATTAAGCTCAGCAAGGACACGGTCCTTAAGCCTCTTGGTTGGTGAACTATTACCAGCCCTACGTTGAGTGGAATTTACTTTCAACGACTCACTGACCCGTTTGCGTGCCTTTGACAACCTGTTAAGATAAGCATCGAAGAGGGTGTAATTGGATGTGGCTGCAGCCCTGGGAACGTAGTTTTGGAAGAATTCTTGGCTCTGTATCCACCATGAAGACTCGTACTCAGGTGTATTCGGCTTGAGATCTAAACGTGTATTCGACTCCTACAAATAAACGGGGACAAATAAAATATGTAACCTTACAACTGTTTGAACGACAATTATATCTCACAAGTAACTTTGTGCGCCTAATGTTGACTTTTGAAGATAGTGCAGCTTCAAGTTCATTAGATACTAAATACAACTATTGATTGTGATTATTGTCAGATACTCTTGGTTGTGTTAACCCCATTGTCAAATCTACTTCATTTGCAAGCAACTCTTTGTGATTGATTTTTCAAGGGATTATATAGCCTTAAGGGGAGGTTAATGGAATTAAATGTTGGGTTGGTTTAGAGTTAATTGGGGATTTGACGTTAGTCACACATCATTCATTGCTGCCGATTGACCATCTCATTGCTGCCGGTTGACTTAACGTTGCTGCTGGTAGTGTTTTTTAGTCAAAGGTACTCTGGTTGACTTCATTGCTGTGGACGTTTAAGAATTTGGGGGATTAATTTTGGGAATAAATTAAATTCAAATTAGTCAAAGTTTACGCGAGAAATTTAGAATTTAGATCTGCTAAATTTGGAAACCGTATTCACGAACTAAATATTAAATTCCTCTCCCAAAATAACCGCAGTCTCTCAAATCAATTGCACATCTCATTCCTTCTTATTTGCACATCTCAATCCCTGATTCAACACTATGGCAACCCTTGAATACAAAGAAGATCACAACAAAGTTGGATTTCCTAAGAATTGGCTAGCCCACATGCATATGGCTTGTGGTAAAGGCAGTTTGAAAACCATATTTGGTACTCAATTCACCAAGGTTCTGCTGTAACCAAGAATTGGCTAGTCCTGAGCAAACGGCTACAGGTAAAGACAAGTCAAATCCGTTTATAGTTGATGATTTACTAAAAATCATATGGTTATCAATGTACCATGGTCTTACACACAAAAACATTGGCTACTCCAGTAGTGATGGCTATTGGTAAAGAGACATCAAATCCATTAATTTTCAATGATTCACCTCTCACAGGAGATAACACACCTGGAAGTGATGAGAATAGTATGAAACTTAAGTGATTTGATGTACACATTGTCATAGTAGCAGTCAAGATCAAGAGAATTACATGGTAACCAGCTTAATTGGAGATGATTATATTATGTTGCTGCTTTTATATAGAGGTTGCTGCTGGAAATGTTTGCTTTAAAGATGTTGCTTCTGGTTACTTAATCTTGCTGCTGCGCAAGTGCAATCCTGCTGGTAGCTTTGGTGTGTTCCTGCTGGCAGTGTTTATTGCTGCTGGTCATTGCTTATTTTTTAGTCGTATTACAGTTATTCTAGTTACACTTATTCTAGGATCATAGTTCATTAGTCATTGTCTTCTTCACAATCTTATATTTAGTTTCCGCATAAATATAAGTTTGTCATACAGAGATTTTTATTGGCTCAAAGATCAATCAAGGCGTCGATCCTACAAGTTGGAAAGAAAAAGACAATGCAAACTCGGGAGGAGGAATGAGAAATGTATACTCCGGAAGAGAGACAGGATGCCATAGATGATTTGGTTCTGCAACTTAGAAAGAAGCATAAGGGATAGTACAAAAAAAACAGGCTCCTACCTATGTGTGTTCATTGCTCTCCTTAAGATTATTCATTATATTCGGCGTAGTGATTAATTTTGTTTCAATTCAAGAAAAAGAAAAAAAGATCATTGCTCAACAGGGATTCAACAATTTATTTTACGTAAATACAAATAGAAAAAAATAGTGACCTCTGAAAAAAGGTAGGAACGGTCGCTTCTTTTGAATGGTGACTTCATAGACCATGCAATAGCTCTTGGAATCACATTAGGGTCTTTACACCACCAACGTTCAGATCTTTCAAAAGACTCGAGTATCCAAATCTAAACAAATTGTAAAACACAAACATATCAATCAGTCCATCAAAATGTTCGGCTGAAAAATATATTATTAATAAAAATAAATACAAACCTGGAAAGCAAATACAAATCCAGACAAAGTATAGGTCGGAACAGATTTTGGGTTTTTCTTCAATACTAAAAGGTGGTTATCCGTGTGCTTATCCATTACATTATGAAGTTGGTCATATAAATGGGTCCAAATATGTTCACCCCACGGAAATGCATTCCAAGCTTCTAGGTTTTCAACCAACCTCATCAATGTGTCATCAACTTGGGATGTCAATAAACGACCCATAAAGATCACCTCTAAGACTAACAAAAGAGATATCCGTATTGCGTCTTCATCACATAGCTTGCGAAACTGCTCTTCATCCTCGATGACACCAATAAGGTCTAAGTTGGTTACAATCAAACCTCGCTTGTCAGGAAACACCCTATCACGAAATTTGAGAGCACCAGAAGTGTATAACTCAAAGCTCACACTTCCAAACCGCAACCCCGTCATTAGACAAAACTCAGGACGACCAAAATGCAGAGTATGTCCATCTAGGTAATAGATAAAGGGCATATCATAATGAGACTCGTCCACTCTTCTTTGTTTCCGTACCATATAGTCAATGAGGTGTGTTTCATGTTCAAAGTATAACAAATCCAACCATTTTCCAAAGCATGTACTCCTAAACAAGTTCCGTCGTTTTGCGTCTAATTTCCGATTTATCAACCAAAAGTAGTTGAGTTTGCTACTAATGATTAGTTTAGCTTCATAGTCCTAAAAGGAAAAAATATGTTAACTCAGAACATACAATTCATAACAAAATAAGTTTGAACACATGTATACAGCCAGCGTAAACACTATCATACACAGTTCAGATGATTACAACTTAACTACAACCACTTAGTGTTGGACCATAAGAATAGGGTGTTTTGCTTATGACCTTATTTGAATCAGGCATGGCGTATCAGATACAACCCAAAATCGTGGCTTATCAAATACATCCCAAAACAAAAATCAAATCATAATCCACATAAATGCATAAACAAACAAACAACACTATATTATACCAGATAAACAAAAATCAATAACGATACAAAACAAATGTAATAAAGATTCGTAATACGCTGTACATACCATATTATACCACATTTTTTCGAATCAAACAAACAATCGACGGTGTTAAATGATTTTATTGGAACACTGTTCAATGAACAGTTACTCTGTTTTCAGATGACAATCAGGGAAAACAATGGTAGTAGATTGGAGATTGAAATAATAGTGTAACAAGATAAACAAGCGCGAACATAAACCCAGTTTATTTTTTTTGACCGTGACTGTGAAACGAGATGGAGGGAAGAAGTGTATAGAGGAGATGCTGTTTGTTTTTAAATTTTTATTTTCGAATACGGTATGAACAGTAATGAAAGCAGTGAACAGTGTAAAATTTTTGAAATGACCAAAAAACCATCTGTAAAGTATACGGTTGCCCAAAAAATAAAAGTTGCCCAAAATACACTACCGTACAATACGTGATTATACGAGTTGCCCTGGGCTAAGGGGTGAATTTTTTGAGATCGGGATAGATACTCTTAGCACTTGGGCAATCGGGCTATTTTAGTAATTATCCCTAAAAATAATGAGTCTAAGTTTTCTGATGATATGATTATTGTTAAGAGAGACTTAATGTTTAGAGAGAATGAGATCACTTTCTTAAAACATGAGCTAGAACAAGTTAAGAAAGCTAAGGAGAACATTCAGATGAGTGTAGACACACTAGAATACACATCAAAAGGTGTTCAAAAGATAATTGAGAGTCAGATCCTTAATAAAGCTAAGTCAGGACTAGGATATAAGTCAGTTCCACCTCCCTATAGAGGAATTCCAACACCCCCAGGCATAGACTTAGAACACACAGGACTCCCTAAATTTCAATTACCTGTGCTTAACTATGGTCCTCAACCCAAGAAGGATGTAGTTGATAAACCTGTGTATGAAAGTGCAAGTGATAAATCACTATCTGAGGACAAGGTGTCTTCTGATAGGTCCTCAGCTAAGGACTCAGATGCTCCAACCATTGAGGAATGAACTTCTGATGATGAGGATGATCAAGCAGTGGTTAAGCCTGTTAGTGCTAAAGTGGAGGAACCAAAAGTTCCAAAGATGGTTAAACCTGAGACTGTTAGGCCTAGATCAAATGCCAAACCTTTTAGACCAACAGCTAGGTATGCAGAAATGTATAGAACCACAAACAAGCCAAGAGGTAACCAAAGGAATTGGAATGACCTCAAATCTCACCAATTAGGGGAGGATTTTGTCTGCTATAGGAAAGCTTGTTACTCTTGTGGTAGCTTTGACCATCTTGCAGCTTTTTGTGATAAGTATGTTAGAGGGTATTCAAACAAAAGCATGTGTCTAGAAAGACCTAAAACTCTACCTAGGAATGATAGAATGATACCTAGATCAGTTCTTTTAAGGTCTGGACCTAAAGCAGTTCCAACTGCTAGACCAGCAGTTCAGCCTGTCAGACCTATGAGAACAATTCACCCAAGGCCAACAGTTCAAGGTGCAAAAATGTTTTCCAAATCAGCACCAAAAACTGTTAATAGACCCTTTCATCACAAAGCAGTTGTAAAAAATCAAGTTTGGAAACCAAAGGTGACAACTACCAAGCCAGCAGTTCCAACTGCTAGCAGAGTAGTTGGTACTGGTATGAATAAAAACACTGCTAAGAGAAATATGGGTACTTGAGTGAATGCATCAGCATGTTGGGTTTGGAGACCTATTAAACCCAATGGTGCTAAGAATGTTTTGAAAAGAATGAATTATGTTGATGCTAGAGGAAAGCCTAAGTCTGTTTTGGCTTGGGTTCCACAAGGAAATTAATTTTTCTTTGTAATGTGCATTGTTAGTCATATGCTTTTATATTGTGAGACAAGTGCTTTGTGGCTTGTTTCTTTGTTTTTGGACTAACAATTGCAGGATTGGAGAGAAAACACCAAGGGATTATGAATGCTTGATGTTTTGGACTAAATGGTGTTCTGGAGATTAGTATGTGATCTTTGCATACAACAAATGGTAATTGGTTCACCATGTCTTATCCACATAAGAACCAACTAGTCCAGATCAAACGGTTTCTGGTAAAGACTAATCAAATCCGTTGATGGTTGACAATTTACCAAAAATTGTATGGTTATCAGCTCACCATATCTAAGTGTGAAGAGTTGGCTAGTCCAAAGCAAACGGCTATTGGTAAAGACATATCAAATCCGTTGATAGCTGATAGTTTGCTAAAAACTATGTTTGAGCCATGGTATTTTAAAATTTATTTCAAAAAGTTCGTCCTAAAAAGACTGCTTGGGAGCAGTTCAGTAGCAATATTGCTATTGCTCTCATTTGCTTGTCTACAAACAGAGTTTTTAACTTTTCAAAATTTATTTTTGAGGGTATGGCATCAAATGTTGACAGTAAAACAAAGTTTCTAATGTATCCAAGATTTGTTCAAACTCTTTTGAATAAAAAGAAATATTTGCTTACAACACCAACAGAAACTTTTGCTACGCCTAGCCTTCAATCAAAGGTTTTTCAAAATATGGCTATGGCTAGTAGGCTTTTTCAAGGGGAACAGTTCCATTGTTTCCTCAAATGCTTCAAACTGAGCTGGGTGAAGGTTCAGCAGTTCCAACTGATCCCCATCACACATCCACTCAAGAACTTGAAACAACCCAACCACTACCTATCACTTATAGGAGAAGGTCTAAACCTAGTCTAACTAGGGTTGTGACTAGATCCTTGCCTAAAGATTCACCTCTCCTAGCAGGTCACACAGCTAGAAGTGATGAGGGTAGCTTTTCACAAACTGAATTGATGGAAATATGTACCAAGTTAGTTGACAGAGTAAAGACCTTGGAGGAGGAGCTTAAGAAGAACAATGAGGAGCTGAAATCTCATAAAGAAATGTTTTCCAAAGTCTACACCAAGCTAACTAAAAGGGTGAAGAAGCTTGAAGATCAGTTAAAGAAGAAAAGGGCAAAAGTGATATTGGATGATGATTCTTCTTATAATAATGATTCAGATGGTTCTGAAGGGGATGATGAAAATTCTTCCAAACAGGGGAGGAATATTGGTAAAGACAAGGATAGATCAGGTTCTCAGGGGAGGCATGATAAAGGTTCAGAACAAGATGAAGGTTTTGGTAATGTTGCAGATATTGGTTCAGGTTCTGGTTATGTTCAAGAAGAAACAGCTGAGACACATCAAGCAGTTCCAAATGTTGAAGCAGTTCAGACTGCTGAGACAGAGCATGAAACAGTTCAAACTGCTGAGACAGAGCATCAAGCAGTTCCAACTGGTGAAACTTCTGCTGAGCAAGTTTATGAAAGAAGAAGAGCTGATAAAGGTAAGATAACTATGACACATGAAGAAGAGGAAGCAGCTCAAGAACTTGAAAGGCTTAAGAGATTAAAACCAAAAACTCAAGATCAGATAGATCATGATGCAGAAGTTGCAAGGCAAATGATAGAAGAAGATTTGGCTAATGAAGAAGCTAAACAAGCTCAGATAGCTCAAGATGAGGAATTTGCAAGAAAAATGGCTGCTGATGATGTACGAAAAATAGCTGAATTTATGGAAAGAACAAGATCAAAAGAAGTAAATCAAGAGGAGTTCAATGAACAGCTACAATATTTGTTGGATTCTGATGTGATTGTAAGAGCTCAAGCTTCAATGGTTCTTAAAGACAAACTGTTGAATGAAGAAGAAAAGACAGAGGAGCTTAAAGAGTTCATACTCAAAAAGAATGGAGTTGCAACATGGGAAGATCTGATTCAGAGAATAAGAGAAAGGCAAAAGTCAGGATACAAGATAAATTTGCCAACAAAGAAGGAACAAGTTAAGTCTGTGAAGCATTATTTGAAGAACTCAGCAAATTACACTATGAATGACTTCAAGGGAAAATCTTATGCCATAATTGAAAGGGAATTTTATGAAACTTATGCTATTCTGAACACTCCAAGAAGAGGTTTCAAAACAGGTAAGAAGAGAGAATCAAAAACTATGGAATCAGAAGTTGCAAAGAAACAAAAGTCTGAAGAAGAAGGGTTAACAAATGAGAAGATCAGAAGTATGATGATGATTGTTCCAAGATCTTCTTATATCAAACCTTTACAAGCAAAACATCCAATCATTGACTGGGAAGTGTTCACTGATGGAAGAATGAAAGGATGGAAGATAATCAGACTTGGAAATATTTCTGAAAGGTACAAGTTGTTTGAAGATTTAATCAAAGGTTTTGACAGAGAAGATCTTAATCAACTATGGAGCTTAGTGAATGAGAGATTCAGAGATAAAGATCCTATTGAAGATAAAGATAAAGAATTATGGGTTCAACTGAAGAGAATTTATGAACCAGATGGTGGAGAGTCAATATGGAGATTTCAAGCACAAGTCATGGACATCACTTGGAAGTTATTTGGAACGTGTGGAGTACACAGAGTGTCAACCAAGGATGGAATAGAGATCTATATGCTGGTTGAAAAAGATTATCCACTCAGACCAGGTGTTTTGAAAATGATGGCATGTGTTAAACTAGAAGCTAATGAAGAATCTGAGATGGCTGATATGTTGGTGACAAAGATATTCAACCTTGCAGAAGAAGTGAAAGCTAGATCTAAGAGATTTGCTTGATAGGTGTTTGAAAGAATTTTCAGCATTAAGAAGAAGAAGCTTAATTTGAAGAAACTTAGTGATTTGGATAGAAATCATAAGTTTAGGGGAGGATTGTTAGGAAATTAAGCTTTAGCAGTTAGAACTGTTGAAGATAGCAGTTAAGACTGTTGAAGATGGAAGTTAGTACTGCTGAAGAGTTTTGAAGACATAAGCAGTTAGGACTGCTGAGTGAAGAAGTTAGGACTGTTTATGATTTATGTAATAGATAAATATGGAAAAGATATTGTGTATATCTTATACGTTTTAGTTGATAGTTGATGAAGCGAAAAGTGTACCGCTTTTAAGGGGTCATTTAAGCCCTAAATCGTATTTATTTGAGCAAATATCGCCCTAAATCGTTCCTTTTGTCATTTTAGGTACTTTTGAGGAGAAATCTGGAAAAGGAGGCATTTTGGACATTTTTGGAGCATAAAAGTGAAGAAAATGACAAAGTCTCTAAATTGTGCTGGAAATTACCTTTGACGGCGTCAGGATTTGTTCTGGACGGCGTCATGGCTTGGCAAAAGTGGTGGATGTGAAAATTACTCATGATAAGCCAGAGAAATTTGCATGAAATTCTGACGGCGTCACGCTTTAATGTGATCAAGGTCGTCACGGCTTAATTTAAAGAGGGACGGCGTCACCCCTAAGTCTGACGGCGTCAAGCCTTGATAAGCCAGAAAGGATTTCTGAGTGCTAAAGAGCGACGGCGTCAAGAAGGCCATCCGGGAACCCTAAAAGCGGTGAGGTGACGGCGTCACACTCCATAACGTGACGCCGTCAGATCTGAAAGTCTATATATAGTTTTGCAATTTTTTTTCATTGGTGTGGAACTTATTGGGGAACTTTGTGTGTACGAACCCTAGACGATTTTAGCAGCTTTTTCAAGGCTTTTTTGCCTTGAGATCTTCCATGTTACATTGAAGATAAGTTATCAATTAATCATTCAATATGTCTATGTGTTGTTTGATTCTATCTTGTTCTTGTCTTTTGTTTAACATGTTAGGCTAGATTTATCTTGTGTTTGCTTAGATCTAATGAAACCTAGCTATTGATTATTGGTTATTAGTGTGTTATTAGTTGTATTGGATGATTGTTCATCTATGTTAAGCTTAAGAAAACTGGCTAACTTCCTATTCGGTAACTTGCTTGAACGTCTTAAGAAACATGAACCAATGCGTACTAAGGTTTTTATGGTTGTATTTAATGCACAAGCGAATTCTAGTGATCCCATGTTAGGAGCTTCCTAGCCGGCTCGACATAGGAGTGAAGTAGGAGCTTGTAGAGTTGGGGAAGTACGTATGCCACCCCACGATTGGTATTAAGGAATACACCCGTCATCCACGCAATTAATACACACTAATCAACCGGTAAAAGATAGTTAGGGAGTAAGGAAATCTAAGTAAACACATTCCTCTCCACATAAGTTTTACCACCTTTTCATTTTCTGTTATTTTATTTTATTTGCATTCGTAGTAACTTAGGTTAGTTGACTAGCAACTAATTCTGCCCACTCTTTCAAACCCGAGATTTTACTTGCTTTCATAAAAATATAAAAACATAAAAAGAATTTTCTCTCACCCTTAGACCTATTAGAGTAGTTTTTCATACCTAACGAACACTATTCCCTGTGGAGAACGATCAATCCCCCGTACTTACCACTACACTATACTACATCGGTCAGGTACACTGCCTGGTGGGGTTGTAAGCCTCTTGAGATCCCTCGAGAGGTAAAACCTGTTGTAAGGTTGCAAAACCACGCATCAAATGTTTGGCGCCGCTGCCGGGGAATAGTTATTGTTTAGGTTGATTTTTTATTTTATAGGTCTACTCACTAGATTCCTTTCCAGTGAGATTTTTATTTTATTTTTCTAGGTTTTCTTTAGTCTATCTATTTTCTTCGTTTCTTTGTTCGTAACCATTACCATTCGACATCATGGAAGATGGTAATATCCTTAATCCCAACAACCCACCACAACAACCACCACTACCTCCTAGAGCCCGTACTTTAGGAGAGTACTCCCATCCTAGCCACCATGGCTATCGAAACACCATTGAGCTCACTCAAGGAGCCAATGTCACTCCCTTGCGATCCGACACCATCCGGTTGGTGCAAAGCGGATGCGCATTCCATGGACTTCGTTCTGAAGATCCTAATCAACATCTCAAGGACTTTCTCAAAATCGTTGATTCTATAGACCTTGATGTTGCCACTCGAGAGACGACCCGACTGCGTCTCTTTCAATTCTCTTTGCGGGACCAAGCTAGTCAATGGCTAGAGCGTCAACCCGCAGGATCCATCACCTCTTGGGATGATCTCACCACTCGTTTCCTTGCTCAGTTTTTCCCACCAGGAAGAACCACCAAGCTAAGGAATGATATCTTGATGTTCCAACAACGTCAAGGCGAAACCCTCTACGAGGCATGGACTCGATTCAAGGACTTACTCCAAAAAGTCCCTCATCATGGCATAGAACTTTGGCTCCAAGTCCAAATCTTCTATGGCCATATCAATCTCTACACGAGGCAAACCATTGACCAATCGGCCGGTGGTAAGCTACGTGATCTAAGTGCGGAACAATCATGGGCTCTCCTAGAGGATCTTGCTCTTTATGACAACGAAAGTTGGAGTGATCCCCGTGATTTGAATAAAACGGTCAAGGCAATATCTTTGCCTTCGAACAATTCAAGCACTTCCGACCGTAGGATCATAGAACTTGAAGACCAAGTCAAGTTTCTTATGAAATCCTACGAGGCTCCTAAACCTTCAAGCCAAGTGAACAAAATCACTTCTTCGTGTAAATTATGTAGTGGTCCCCACGACACTCATGATTGCATGGAACTCCCCAAACAGGCTTTCAAAGAATTCGCATCCTCGCGAATCGATAAGGCGGGAGATAAGTGGCTCACTACTGATTATGGACACAAGAATTCCGAAGATAGGTATGAGGCATGGAAGAGTAAGCCAAATTTTAGTTGGAACCAAACTCGAAGCGTATCATTCAATGACTCTACCCCACTCACCTGGTCTGAACATTATCCTCAGCAAAATACGCATAAACAACAAAATCACGAGGAATCACTGCAAAAATTCATTCTCTCTCAAGAAACACAGCTATCCAAACTTGAGAATCAATTCAGACAACAGCAAGTTGATATGAACAACAAGGTTGATAACCTGTTAAAGGTTATCAATGATCGCCTTGCTGGCAGGTCAACTTGTGAGTTGGCACGAGTTAATGAGATCAAATTTGTCACGATGACTCACCAAACACCCCCTCCTGTTAAAATCAAGCACCCTAGTAAACTCTTCAAACACATATCACAAAACGGAAAAGAAACTGGAGATACTCATACCCCTTCGAAACCTCTCCACTTCGTGAACACCATTACAACAATACCTGCTCCTAAACCCAATCTGGACCAACAATCAACCGAGAATGTGGACAATGAAATGGAGGGTGAAGTTCCCGAAAAGAACCCCGAGGCGCCCGACGACTATCTAGACTCACCAAAAAATTCGAGTACAAGAGAGGTGAGTGATGAAGAGGGCTCGGAAGAGAAATCCGAAATGCCTCATGGGCTCCCATTACTGCTAGACCGCCCCCTGGTGGAAGAACTTGAGAGGGGCACAGCAAAGTTGCCTATGGGATTTGGAGAGAGAATAGAGGATGGCGCTCCCAGGGTCTTTAAAATATCTTGCACCACTAGGAAAAAGTTCATTAAAGATGCCTCCATAAACCCCAATTCTTCTATGAATGCAATATCCCTTTCTCTATATAACGAAGCCTTCACCGAACAGGTCAAATATGAAGGGTCTAATATCATGGGGGTGATAAGGAGGGTACCAATGGTGATAGAAAAGTTCTTCTTTCATATCGAGTTAACTGTAATTAATAACATGAACTCTATCATCAGCCCATCCTTAACTGGCCTTGTTCTAGGCAAACCATTCATAAAAGCAACGGGAGTGATACTCGATGAGGATGATAGGAGTGCATTATTTACCGATGGTGTCAGGAAAGTGATTTTTCGGGATGGCTGTGAAGAAGTGTATGAGTATCAACCATCAGCATGTGGCAAAACATGGGGGCTATGCGGTAGAAGGCCTGGCCGAATTAAGCGATGTGATTCGAATAATCTCAAAATACCTTGCATGATTGGTCACAAGCATTTTTATAATGTTTACATCGACACATGTTTACCCAAAAATGTGATGTCCCTGTTTCATTATAACAACATTTGCAGATGGGGAATGATTCATAAAGGGAAAGACGACATTGGCATAGATGATGATGTACAGGTGTTTGTAGGAAACATGACATTCACTATGAGCTTCGCAATCGTCGATAATATCGAAAAGTACATCGATCCCAGGTTATCACAAGTTGTTTTTGGGGCACCTTTTTGCAAGGCCACAAGCTTGGTTGTGGACGAGCTCAATGGGATCATGACTTTCACCGATGGGATTAGGGAAATCTCATACCAAACGCCTTACAAGATGAGAGAATTCAAGGAGATTGATTATGAAGGGCTCGATGGGTTAAGTTCCCAACTCGTGTTATGTGATGATGATGTGAGAAGGGGATGTAAGGACACTTTTGACCTGTCAAGTGGATTCTTTAAGCATGATAAGGAGCTTAGTTCTAAATACCGAAACAATCCTTCACTATGAAAGTGATTCTGATAGAGAATCAAAGGAGAATGGCCTAGGAACCGTGACCGATGATGGAGTCACGTAATGTACGTGACTTTGAGTCTAGCTACAAGACTCGTTAATAAAGAAAAGCGCTTCTTGGGAGGCAACCCAAGCTTTATTTGCTTTGTGTGTTTATTTATTTGTTTGTTTGATTTTATTTGTTTCCGTATGTATGTTTAATTTTTATTATTATTGATTCATGTTCAAAACTAAATTGTGAAAATGCTTTATTTTGTTTTTAACTTCGTCTTAACTACATATAAAGGTATTTTGCAAAAGATAAGTGTAAGGGAAATCTAAATCGGTTTATTAGAACAAATAAACATGAATCATAATAATAATAAATTAACATACATATTAGTGTTTTTTTGAGTCAAATGCTTGTATCGAGTCATAATGATGTTTTGCAGGAATTCCAGGAAGTAAGGTATAGGTTTTTCCAAAAATTTTCCAGAAACGTAACATGAGAATTCTGTCAGATTGTTTCTGACGGCGTCAGGTTTAATTTTCTGAAAATTTTTGAAAGTTTTGTTTTCATAAAAAGTTTTTATTAAATCTCTAACTTATAATCTCCAGGAATCTGCAAAATTATCATTCCACAAGCATTATATCCTTATATATAGAGTTTATCCCGCCGATGTTATGCAGGTTTTCGTGTTTGTTTTCTCAGGTTTAACAGGTTATTTTGGACAAGGAAATGTATGTGGAATCAAGCTTTTGGCGATGCATTAGTCATGGAGCTTTTACATTCTCTTTGGAAGAAAATCTAACCATGTTACTTCATTATTCACCGAACGAATCAGGTGAGTATTTGATTTCATTCTTTTACTTTATGCTTTTACATTTGTTATTTGAACATTGGGGACAATGTTCATCTTAAGTGTAAGGGGGGGTAAAAGTACGATTAGAGAATGCTATTACGCTTGATTTTTGTTTGTTTAATAGTGGATGTGTAATAAAACTGAGAGAAATACCTGTTAGGGCAATTTTAGTGCCAAATTTAAAATTTTTTACAACATATAGGAGTGAAACTTTAGTCCTAATAAGCGTCTCATGGATAGGAATTATATGACTAGCACAAAAACCGTACCACTAAAAAAAATTTCCACCCCCAAATATGTGAGGTTCGCCCCTAGAATTGGTAGGAAAAGCATTTATGCTATGATGTGTGTATCGGTAGCACTTAGATTCTAGAACTTGCGTTAGGACCATTCCGAGGCCACAAGTGAGACTACATTCGTGTAGTTAGATTTACTACATGATAAGAGGCATTAGGATTAACCCATTGTTTTACACCTGTGTTTTTGTTATAATTACTTTGGCTACATTGGTCAAGTAATTCTCCCACACCCTTTGCGTTGTACTCATTTTTAGTGCACGATACCCCTAGTACACCCCTCAGGGCCTATCTTTTCGTTTCGACCTTTAAGCATTTTACTTAAAGGAAGAATTTGTTTACACCCCACTTAAATGTACACCCAAATCGCCTTAGCCTACCTTGTATGCACTCATCTTTAGTGCATTATTGTGACAACATTTGTTTAAACCCAAGTTAATTATCTAATTGATTACATGGTTACTAAGTCGAGTCATATCCTTGTACATATTGTTTTGGGACGATTGGGACTCATGGGTAAAGTACTAGTGTAATGGAGTAATGGGGAAGAACATCATTTATTACCCCCATATGTGCTAAATATTTTAAAAGTACTCCAAGTGTTTTAATTATCTTAATTCGAGTCATTAGAATAGTAATTTGTAAAGTTATGTAAAAGTTCAAGTGTAAGGGGAATGCAACGCCCCTATGATGTATTATTTTGGATGGTAGGGCAAGAGTGTATGAAAAAAAAAATCGAAAAAATCAAGAAAAATACAAAAAAATGAGAAAAAGAAAAGTAGAAAAAACATACGGACTACCATCCCGTTTCATTTTATTATGCTGAAGAGTTTTGAAGACATAAGCAGTTAGGACTGCTGAGTGAAGAAGTTAGGACTGTTTATGATTTATGTAATAGATAAATATGGAAAAGATATTGTGTATATCTTATACGTTTTAGTTGATAGTTGATGAAGCGAAAAGTGTACCGCTTTTAAGGGGTCATTTAAGCCCTAAATCGTATTTATTTGATCAAATATTGCCCTAAATCGTTCCTTTTGTCATTTTAGGTACTTTGGAGAAGAAATCTGGAAAAGGAAGCATTTTGGACGTTTTTGGAGCATAAAAGTGAAGAAAACGACAAAGTCTCTAAATTGTGCTGGAAATTACCTTTGACGGCGTCAGGATTTGTTCTGGACGGCGTCATGGCTTGGCAAAAGTGGTGGATGTGAAAATTACTCATGATAAGCCAGAGAAATTTGCATGAAATTCTGACGGCGTCACGCTTTAATGTGATCAAGGTCGTCACGGCTTAATTTAAAGAGGGACGGCGTCACCCCTAAGTCTGACGGCGTCAAGCCTTGATAAGCCAGAAAGGATTTTTGAGAGCTAAAGAGGGACGGCGTCAAGAAGGCCATCCGGGAACCCTAAAAGCGGCGAGGTGACGGCGTCACACTCCATAACGTGACGCCGTCAGATCTGAAAGTCTATATATAGTTTTGCATTTTTTTGTCATTGGTGTGGAACTTATTGGGGAACTTTGTGTGTACGAACCCTAGACGATTTTAGCAGCTTTTTCAAGGCTTTTTTGCCTTGAGATCTTCCATGTTACATTGAAGATAAGTTATCAATTAATCATTCAATATGTCTATGTGTTGTTTGATTCTATCTTGTTCTTGTCTTTTGTTTAACATGTTAGGCTAGATTTATCTTGTGTTTGCTTAGATCTAATGAAACCTAGCTATTGATTATTGGTTATTAGTGTGTTATTAGTTGTATTGGATGATTGTTCATCTATGTTAGGCTTAAGAAAACTGGCTAACTTCCTATTCGGTAACTTGCTTGAACGTCTTAAGAAACATGAACCAATGCGTACTAAGGTTTTTATGGTTGTATTTAATGCACAAGCGAATTCTAGTGATCCCATGTTAGGAGCTTCCTAGCCGGCTCGACATAGGAGTGAAGTAGGAGCTTGTAGAGTTGGGGAAGTACGTACGCCACCCCACGATTGGTATTAAGGAATACACCCGTCATCCACGCAATTAATACACACTAATCAACCGGTAAAAGATAGTTAGGGAGTAAGGAAATCTAAGTAAACACATTCCTCTACACATAAGTTTTACCACCTTTTCATTTTCTGTTATTTTATTTTATTTGCATTCGTAGTAACTTGGGTTAGTTGACTAGCAACTAATTCCGCCCACTCTTTCAAACCCGAGATTTTACTTGCTTTCATAAAAATATAAAAACATAAAAAGAATCTTCTCTCACCCTTAGACCTATTAGAGTAGTTTTTCATACCTAACGAACACTATTCCCTGTGGAGAACGATCAATCCCCCGTACTTACCACTACACTATACTACATCGGTCAGGTACACTGCCTGGTGGGGTTGTAAGCCTCTTGAGATCCCTCGAGAGGTAAAACCTGTTGTAAGGTTGCAAAACCACGCATCAATAGTTATCATGTAAAGGAATCCTTAGTTTATAAAAGGATTGCCTAGGTTAAAGTTTAGGTACAAGATAGAGAGATACACATAGACGTATTATAGAGATTCAAGGTTGTAAACCCTAGTGATAGAAGATAACTCGTATTATTATTCTAATAATATTGAATCGTTGAAGTTGAAGTTTATTATTCTGTGTTCATTCATTGTTACATTCAAATCATACAAAACACAAACACATAAAGTCTTCTAAGTGCTAGCTAGTAAATTCCGTGTGCTAGACTACGTATAATTCTTAGTATCACATCTAACACAAAGAGTGTGTGTAGATCCGGTCAAGCTTCAAAGAGTGAATCTAAGGGTGAATCGGAAGAAACAGACCAGCTCATTCATACACCTTCAGAATCAGATTCTGACAAAAATGATGAAGAAGAGAAGAAAGATGATGAAGATAAGGAAGAAGATGAAAGTGATGACAACAAGGACAGTGAACGTGATGCGGATGATGGGGATCAAGATGATGATGATCAAGATCAAGACCATATACCTACTCCACCTATACCATCATCCGTGGATCAAACTTCAAAAACCAAGCCTCCCTCACCAATATCTACACCCCAACAACCAGATAACAGTGAACTCAAGGCTATCAAAGAAGAACTCAGCATGTTGCAAGATCAAGTGAAGATGCAACAAAGTGACATCAATGAGTTCAAAGCAATTGATATCCATCTAGCAATGGAAGACTACCTAAACAAGAATTTACCCGAAGAGATCGGAAGACATCTTCAGGAGACACTTCCAAGTTTTGTAAAGTAATATGTCAAGAGGAAGCTTGATGAAATTGTAGCACATCACATTCAATCAACACCGCTCACAATCCAAACAAAACCATCAAAGCCTTCCGCCGCAGATCTTAAAGGAAAATTGCTAGAAGCTATCATCAATGATCCAGAGGAGGATGATCTTCGCAAAGCTTTGATCAAATCTATAAAGAAATCTGAAAAGAAGGATGAGTCGTGCAAGAAGGTCAAGCCTAGCAAACGTCGTCGTGATAATCATGACAAAGACGATAAAGCGAAGCGGAGTGAGAAACGTACGAGAATGGCTGGACCTACAGCAACACAGCCTTCCTCTAACATTCAGCAAACGGGCGAAGAGGAACTTGTACCTCAAGAGACTGGAACCATTGATGAAGTTGAACCTAATGATGACATCACCATTAACCAAGCTGAAGCTAAAGTTGTTCCTCATAAAGCTGCAGTTGTTCCTGCACCACCTGCTGATGCACCTCTCAAACCCGCTCCTGAATGGGTTAATCATGATGCTGAAAAGTTCGAATGGTTTGAAGAAATGGTGGATGCTTACCCAGACATTCCAGAAGATGAAGTTCCTGCAGAAGGCTCAGTTGTGGACTTCACAAAGAAACTTAAGAAAGTGGTGAAGATCCAGAAACTACAACTGTCCGATATTGTCAAAATCCGCAAAGCATGTTTCTCTCAATTCAAGACTTCAACTACTTCTCAGCTGGAATTTGTATATAACCTGGAACAAGTTGTAAGAGCTATATCGGAGAAAGTTAGCTGGGATGATACAAGATCTTCTCATCAAACCGGCACTTTCCAGTTTCATGATTACTCACAACCCTTACCCCTTATTGGTCATGCCCATAATCCTAAGATACCTAAAGCTTATTTCTTCAACAATGACTTGGAGTATCTGATATATGGGAACACTAATCCAGAAAAGAGGTATGCTACATCTCTTACAAAGTTCAAGGCCGCTACCTATGTGCAAGAAGGATTTGAAGAACAGATCGAAGACTTGTTTAGCACCTTAATTGCTGAATAAAATGATGAAGCTACTCTGGGAATCTTTCACTGGCCTGACATGAGGAAATGGTTTTACAAATAGAAACTTACGTTTACCTCGAAACATAAGGTATACTACAAAAGTAAGATTCTTTCCATTAAGAGTGCTGAGACAGAGTCAAATTATGGATACAATTTTCTGACTAAGATCACGGTTCGAAGACAAGACGACAAGGAGTACTCATTCAATGAAGCAGATTATCCTCATTTAAACCTAAACGACATTGAAGATATGTACCTGCTCAAGATTCAAGGAAAACTCGAGCATCTCCCAGGTAGCCTTCAATACGACATCATCAACTCTCTACTCCTTTACATCCGAAGTATAGTGATAAAGACAAGAGTCGAAGATGTTCATCTTGGTGTTGAAAGTTACCAGAAGCAGTTAAATCTCGTCAAACTTGATCTTAGACCTTCGGGTATTGCAGTAATGAAGCCATATTTCTTCAGCAACAAACCATTTGGAGTAGTGTTCGTCAGATCTGGAAGACCAAAGTTCATGGGCTACCAAGACATTCACAAGTTTAGCGATGAAACTTTGATACAAGTTAGGGCTGAACTTGATCACATTCTAGAAAATCATACACAAGGAAGGAAGCAGGGTTGGTTGAGGCATATGACTTGGAAGAGAAACGATGTGAAGCAGGCGATCAAGTTCTTGGCAAGGATTGACCACAGGCTAAAGCATCGGGTTCAGATGAGAAGGTTGGAAAGTTATGTGGGCGGAAGAGCTAAAGATCCGAATATTCTCACATTCAGACGTTCGGAGTAAATCACTAGTATCAGTGTCAAATTGTTTGTCATCATTAATGGTTGTTTAAATATGATTATGGATTGTGCACAGATAACAGTGCACAACCCGTACTTGTAAAGAAAGGACCCTGAGGCACGCTTCAGTGCCTCAATCCTAATATAAGGAGCGAAAGGTTCTTACTTTTGAGTAGAATTAATCAGAATTTTATAAGTTTTTCAAAAATTCTGTTCAAAAGAACAAGTATTCCCTTGTTGAGGGGGAGTACTTGAAACTAATCTTTGTTCTTAAACATAAGTTCTTGTTGAAATTCTTCCCGTAAACCTCAAAAAGCATATTTTAATCAAAAGTTTTCCAAAAACAACATGAATATGCTATTTTTGAGGGGGAGAATAAGTGTGTGATTAAAATATGGTAACTTAAAGTATGAAAACTCGCGTAAGCTCGACTCAGATTTCACCCAAGAATGGACGAATATCAAATGTCATTAATTGAAAGGACTTGTCCTAGACGGGTAATAATTTCAAGCTGGTTTATCCAGTGATGTAAACGTGTCTCGCAAATGACTTGTTAGAGTAGAGTGTACCATTTTTGAGAGATTCTCTTAATATGACCTGGATGGGTAATAATTTCAAGCTAGTCCAACTAGTGATGTAAACGTGTCTCGCAACGGTCATATTCACTGAAAATCAATCAATTCTAAAGAGCTGACTCCACTCGACATGTGCAAATTTATATTAAAAAACTTATGAGCACATGTGAAAGGGGAGTATTTTTGAAAATGCAAAACTCTCAAAGTGTTAACAATATATGTTTTAAAATCATAAACACTTTGAGAGATTTTCAAATGATTGGTTTATGGCAACATAGGATAGTCATGAAGATATAAGGTGACTAAGGTTAGGAAATCGTCCTATGATCCGCCAGAACCGGAGGGATCTACCCATGGACAAAACCAATAGTTTAGAACTAGAAAGTCCTTAGGTATGATTGAAAAAAGGAGTAAAGAAATGAAAGGAGAAAGAAGGGGTTGAAGAATTAAAAAGAAAAGCAAATGAAAGGGTGAAAAGAAATAGCCCTCCATATGTTCAACCTTAGGGCAGAAACCGGGTTCAATTCATATGCTACTGGTTGTTACTAAGGTGACACCGGTATTGAAGACAAAGCCGTCATGGACCCAGTGACGCACTGCACAAAACCTTCTAGCCACTCAAGTGTCTCTCAAAAGACACTTTTTTCATTTCTCATGGAGAACCCTTCATTATCTATTGACCTCTCATTCCGAGATGAGTTGATATTGAAAAGGAGGCACTCTGCTCCATGCCTCGGACGACTAAAAACCAATGTAAATAACCAGAGTCCTACGCAGATCTTAGCAATCTGCCAAGAACATTCATGAGAGAACTCACAATTGTGATTCTCAGTGATTGAATGGAAATTCCTGCCAGGGTCAACATCAAACAGCCCTGACAGCAGGTCACTTCGGTAATCCCTTGTGGGTTACGCTTAGTGTTCGAGGTAGTTCCAAACGGTCTACAGTCGTGGAGTGATACTTCAGTATACTTCAGCGACTCACCCTGAATCGTTGATACACTTCGGTGTATCTTGTTAGCTCTCTCGGGGGCATCCGGTTCAGGAACGGCCTTGGCTAAGATTAGAGAAAGTTTTCACACTATGCTGTTTACGATCTCGAAGTCCGAATCTGTAAGTGCCGAATGATTTGTTGCTAACTGTTTACTTGCAGGTAATCATGGAGACCAGGAGTTCCACCACCACCATTTCTATCATGCTCATGCAACATCACGAAGATAGTTCTCACAAAGATCAAAGGCAAAGCAAATGTTAAAAAGTCAAAGATTGAAGCAAAAGAGTGAGAATTACTTGAAATATAAAGACCAAAGTTAAAAGAAGGATGAGCATGGTGGAAAAGACGTAAAGACACCAGGATTAAAGGACGTTGGTGGAAGGCAAATCATGACATTACCATATTACTCACAACAAGAACAAAGAACAAAGATACAAACGACGTCGAAGCCTAATAAGCAAAGAAGACGTCAAGCAACCTTGATGACCAATACTTAGGGGGAGATTGTTGGGAACACATTTATTATCAAGTATCGGTCATAGATTATGTAATGGGTTGCTTTATTATTTAGGCCTTTATGTTAGTAATTAAGGTTCGGCCTATGTAGAAGGCCCATGGGCCGTGGCCTTTTATTTATTTCACTATTAGGGCAGTGCCCCAACACTTGTGTAAAACTATAAATACCCCCTCCCTTGATGGGAGAGAGTGTTGGTTCATGTGTTAATACATTTCATTATTCATAAGCATGTCCCTTCCATTCTTTCTCTCTCTAACTTTCTCTCTCTAGATCTAGTAGCTTGTGTTGATAGATTTGTGACCTAACATGTTGACTTTTTGTTGACTTTTGAAAGTATTATGACTAAACGTTGACTTGTGTATCGAAAACTATAATTAAGAAGTAATCGTAACGATAAATATAGTTATAACAATAAATATACATTTTGGACTAGTTTTGCAAATATAGTTAACGAAAGGGATTATTTGAGGAAATTGCAACACTTGAGAAAAATGGAAAAGTTTGAATAAACGAATGGGTCATGCCCGATTTTTCTAAAATTTCGACACTTAGAATATGTTCGGATGAAAACCGAGTAAAAGACGAAACGTATTATTTTTATTATTAAAAATATTAATTCTTCTAAAATTAATTTTTTTAGACCTTATAAGATTTATGAATACATTTTAGGTATTTATACATTTACACTTATTTAATTTCTCAAAATTAAATACTTATAAATTTCTTTATAATTATCATTATATTATAAATAATTATAATATTTATAATATAATAATACCCCACTAACACCATTATCACATTAATTATTTAATACCTATTTAATTAATTATAAGTCTTAATTAATTAAATATTTAATTATTAAATATATATATACGATAATATATATATACACTGTACACTTTCACCATGAGCCATCACCAAAGAGTCTTATACGATAAACTATTTAAAATGTACCTTACCACAGAGCAAGCAAGAAATACACGAGCACTGGTCACACGTAAACCTTTCAATTGAGTTAAAACATTTAAAACATGAATATTTCGCTAAGACTAATGATGCGCGTGATGTGTCGTTGCGGTTTAGCAGTTTTAATGCCTACTCAAGTTTTAAATTTATATTTAGCCAACTTATCAATAACACACACACTTAACGAGCAGTGTACCCGGTCAGTATGAATATAATGGTAAGTAGAGTGTCGATCACTAAGAGTGGAACATATTATCTCGTTATTCTAATCAGTATTTTAATATATTAAGTTAGCTATACAACCTAATCTAACGCAAGGGGGTTCAGCCTGAGAGACTGGCACGATTTTGTTGCAATTAAATAATAAACTAAACCAATAGGCACGAATCAGCAAGTAGCACACACGTACACAGATAAATACTCGAGACAATAAGAGGGCTGTCCTTATGATAAGTAGTTTGTCACTTGTTTTATTGCTAGTGTTATATGAAGTGTATAGTTCGATGCAACGCACCGAGATTAAGTCCTTTCTCGTTGGTTCTAATCTTATCGGCGAGTAAACCCTTAATGATTACTTATGACTATCCCGTTTATCTTTCTCCTACTTTTCTACAGACCATAGAATACATAGGCATCTAATAAACAGGCGAGGGCAGAGGCATGGCGACCCGATCAACGCTCAGCTAGACACAGAGGTTATCAATGCACTAATAAAAGTCACCAATGACATCAACATATAAACTTTAATTAATGAGAAAGCAGTTTTAAGGGAGTGCAACCTTTCCGTTGTCACGTTACACAAGCCACCAATCTTGATGAATTAAAGTTTACTAACACAATAAAACAAAACTACTTAATGAATTAAACATATGCAGCACCTTCTTACAGCTCTTGTATCTTTGATTTGAGTGTGTCTTGTGCTTGCTATTCGACTGAATTCGTCCTTGGTTTCTCCTGTTCGGTCTTCGGTATAATATATGGTACATCGAATTCGTCTGGTCTTGGGGTATTTATAGTTTCTGTCTGAGGGTAAGATGCGGCGCATCTAAGGAGTAGATGCGGCGCATGTACTTAACTTCGCGTGGGGTCCAAGATTATAATATTCAGGAATATTCGTACACCGCCAGAAGATGCGGCGTATCTTCATCTTTGGATGCGGCGCATGTCCCCTTGTATCTTGGATCGTATCTGGTGAAATATTGATAGTGATGCGGCGCATGTAATGAGTGAGATGCGGCGCATCTGGAGCAGAATAGTCTTGATCTTGTACATTTCAGTAGACTCTTAACTTTGTTGCATGTTTTGCTCCATAATTAGTCCAAAATCGCCAAGTTTCACCAAATGCTTGTTTTCAACTGAGAATTACAAAAGTAAACGATTAAGTATCAATCCTCATACGTAATATAATAAAACAAGTCAAATTAATAGGATAAATGATAGTAATAATATGTACTTATTTGAGTTCATCAAATATCCCCCCACTTGAACTTTACTTGTCCCCAAGTAAACCTTAGAATTAATCTTATGAAAATGTATCCTAAAAGATATTAGGATTTATTTTTATATTTAAGCATGTATTCGTTTTTTTGCCATAATCACACAACTAAACACTTAACGAATTAGAAGTAGAATAAAAATATTTCGATAAAAGCAAATCTAATCGTTTAACTGTCCAGTCGCGACGAATATTCTATCATAAGCTTGGCAAGTATACACATCTCCCCCACTAAAGCCAAGGAATAACAAGTCTAAAGCGGTAAAAAGGGTTTTTAGGCTTAAGGGTTAATTATTCTTATTCACTATCGATCTCAAATTCCAGAAAAGGCGACAAAATCACAAATACATGATCGAATCCACGAACACGATACTTGCAATTGCTCAAATCCTTAACTTGAATAGGCTAAAGATAGGTCCAAACTTCACCAATAATAATATATCAAAAAGGGCGACAAAATCATAAATACATAGCCGAATCCACGACTACGATACTTAAGATTGCTCAAATCCCTAATCTCAATAAATCAAAGGTTTGGTTGGATAAAGAATAATACAGGGTATGGATAATATTTGGGATATAAATTGGTGTAAAATGAAAAATAAACAAAACAAATAAATTAAAATCCTAAGTGTGGTTAATCACTATCCCAACCATCCCATGAATAAGACTCATATCATTGAATAACTCACGCTTTAACACTTGAAACACACGCTTTAGGTAGACACGAATTATAATCAACAAGATCTTAATCATTTTTTTTTTTTTTTTTTAACATAAACATAGATGTGTAAAATTTCACCACATCACTATAACAATAATTCTGGATAATTTTTCCATACTTTTCATAACTTCAGAAATAACGGTAATAGTGAAAGTAGTAAACACACGAAAAATAAACTCAAAGATATACAATATTTACTTTCACTCCAATTGCATTGTGCAATTTCCCGACCTAACCATAGATAATGAATTACGCACGCGAACACAGGTAATGTAAGGAAACACACTTTGCCTATAGCAATTAACCAACCACGGATTCTAATCTACAGGGTAGGCTAAGGTGTAAGGTGTAACGAAACATTTTAACAAAGGTGTAAGAAACGAAAAGAATGGCTCTGAGGGTTTTTCTAGGGGTATCTTACTCTAAAAATGAGAGTAACAAAAGGGTTTATACGGGGGTTAACTAACCAGTGTAGTTAGCTAATATCACATAACATATAAAGGTTATTTGGGTGTAATCCTAGAAATTT
Source organism: Artemisia tridentata subsp. tridentata (assembly GCA_021014915.2). NCBI lineage: Eukaryota > Viridiplantae > Streptophyta > Magnoliopsida > Asterales > Asteraceae > Artemisia > Artemisia tridentata. The sequence continues at coordinate 476,895,375 of CP139509.1, forward strand.
ACCAATTTAGACAAGTCATTCCAATTATATAAAATAATACTTATTATGGTGGTCTCGAATAGTATACAAGCCAAGTTCTAAAGTTTACAAGTCACCGACACACTCATAGATTTGTGAATTTTGAAAAATCACAATTTTTGAAAATGACGTCATGTGTGCAGCTATGCAACTTAGACTTTAAACAAAAACATGCTAAAAATTTTAAATTTTGATATATTAAGCACATTTTAAGCATATTTTGAAAAGTTTAGGACAAGTAAGTGTTAAGTGTTCTAATTCTCCAATCCCCCCACTTAAGTTAAACAACGTCCTCGTTGTTCGTATAAAATGTTAAAAACTGGAAAATAAAAGAATTAGAACAGAAAAACTCCCCTGAGATTTGCTCGGTATGATCCTCCATTTGTATTAGAGCAAAAATCATCTTTCTTGTGGATTAGAACGTTTAAGCTTCATATTCGATGTATCCACAGGAAATGCAAGAATCTATAATACCACCAAGGCTTCAAAACACACCTAAGGTAAGAAAGGTTCAACTTGCATAATACATTAGTAGTTAGGTAAAAATAAAACATAAAAAAATTAAAAATGAAAATCATCAGGTCAGTCGATGCGCCGTATCTTATGGAAGAAGATACGCCATATCGAGCCTGGAATAAATACGGATCAGAATAGAAGATGCGCCGCATCCTTAACCAGGGATGCGCCGCATTAAAATAAACTGATAAAAAGTTTTAAATTCGAAAATAAAAAATGCAGAAAAATAAAATAAAATAAGATATGACCATTGCAGGAGATGCGTCGCATCTCAGGATTGAGATGCGCCGTATCCTCTGCGGCCTGACTGACTCGACACATAAACAGAATAATAAAAAGATAAATCTGGGTTGTCTCCCGGTAAGCACTTCTCTTTATTCCAGAGTCTTCAAGTTAGACTCACGTTCAGCTCTTTAGTATCGATCATTGAAGGAGTCGGAAACATCGCGCTCCCTCATTGCCAATTCAGTAATATTGAACACTCCTTGCTCGTCCTTGATTTCCACGCCGTTCTTCTTCAGTATCTGTATAAACAAAGTTCTGTCCCTTTCGGGCAGAGATGACAAAATGATAGACGGGAAATTCTTATTATCATATAGGCATAAATAAGCAAGGTGGGGTGGTAGTTCAATAAACATATTATTATTCAAATTCATTTTCTCAACTATTCTCCTACGTTTGTTAATTACCACGCAATCATACCACTCATCATCAGAATCATTAACAACATCGCGTCTAAGTTCGGTAGGTACATTTAGGTCAATAAATTCCTCAAAGTTCTCATGATTAGGATTAGTTGAGTTGTTTTGAATCAATGTTTCCCCCATAAGTCTGGCTTCAAGATCTAGGTCCATACGCTCTCTTAATCCTAGCATGTAAACACCTCTAATTATACTTTTAACAGGATCTTGGCACTTATAGACCAGTTTATTATTCCCTACCCTTAATGAGATTTTTCTTTTAAACACATCAATCTTAGCATGGGCAGTAGACAAGAAAGGTCGACCAAGGATTAAAGGAACCTTAACATCCTCGGGCATATCTAATATAACAAAGTCTACAGGGAAAATAAACTTCTCAATCTTAACTAGCACATTATTAGCAATCCCTTCAGGTCGTTTTACCGTTTTATCAGCCAATTCAATAAGTAACTTAGTTGGTGCTAATTTTCCTAGTCCTAGAGTAGTGAATGTCTTAAGAGGCATAACACTAACACTAGCTCCTAAGTCAGCTAACACATTATTGAAAGATATATCATTAATTGAACAAGGTAGAGTAAAACTTCCTGGGTCTTTTTCTTTATGAGGCAAGGCATTTAAATCAGTTGCAGAGCTCCCTTCTTTCATTGTAGCCTTGAACTCCTCTTCAATCTTTGTCTTTTCTCTTAGTAGTCTTCTTAAACTGATTGAAGAATTAAAGAAAAATTCGGGTCTTGCACCATCATTACCATTCATCGATCTTCTAGGTATGTTAGGAGTGACTTCTTCAGTGGTGCTTATGGCCTTGACATGATCCCTTGGGTTGGTTTCAGTTGAGCTCGGTAAACTTCCGTATCCCCTTTCTTGAAGAACTTTGCTCATTTGACCAATTTGTTGTTCCAATGCTTTGATCGAAGCTCCTTGATTTCTTGTAGTAGTGTCCGTTGAAGCTCGGATTTCTTTGATCATAGCAGTATTCTCTTCATGTCTTTTAGCAGCATCGGCCATAATTTGCTTTAGAGTGTCATCTAAAGTCTGCCTCCTTTCTTGATAAGCGGGATTGAAGTTGTTCTTTTGATAGAATCCTGGGGTAGCTTCCCTAAATCTTCCTGAAGGTCGGAATGGTTGTCCAAATTGGGTGTAATATGCTTCTTCAAACGTCTCACTTTCATTCTTATTCGGGCAATCTTTAGTGTAGTGAGGTCCTTCGCACTTTTCACATCCAACTTGGGCAGCATACACTCTTTCATCACGCTTCTTCATCTCTCTACTAATTTTATCCAATTGAGCTTGAATAGCAGCAATCCCGTCAAAATTAGTGCTGCTCTTAGATCTAGTAGAGGTCCCATCGTGCCATTTTTGAGAATGATCAGCAGCATCTTGGATTGCTTTCCTGGCATTGGTTGCACTCATTTGAGGCACAGCTCCCTTAGCATCCAAGATTTGTCTAGTAGGCACGTCCAATCCTTGATAAAACAATATTATCTCCTGCATAAGGGTTAGATAGTGTTGAGGACATTTTATCAGTAAATCTTTAAATCTTTCCCAAGCTTGATAAAGAGTTTCATCAGGCTCTTGCTTGAAACTGTTGATAGCCTCCATCTTTTTAGCAGTCCTAGCAGGTGGACAATATCTCTTCAGGAATTTGCTTTTCAAACCTTCCCATGTAGTAATTGAACTAGCAGGTTCATTCCTTAGCCACTTGTTAGCAGCTCCTTTTAGCGAGATTGGAAAGATTCTTAGCATGAGTTGATCGTCGGTGACTCCTTCCGATGTAAACAAATCCGCAATCTCGAGGACCATTTCAACATGTTCATTAGCATCCTCATGTTCTGATCCACTGAAAGCATTTTCCCTTAGCTCCTTGAGAAACTGACCCTTCAATTCAAACTTTGACTTATCATCAAACTTTGGTCTAGCAACTCCTGAAGTGTGATCAGCACGGGTTTTGTTCATGTATTCCTCCATAGTTGTGTTTTCGCCCATTGTTTCTGTTTCTTCTTCCTCTTTCTCTTCAGAAAAATAATCAAGCTCGAATGAACTTGAAGTATCAAAGCTTTTTGTGTTGAAAAGCCTCTTAAGCGAATGAAAGACTCGTTCAGGATCTTCGAAAGGTTGAATCAAGTTCTTCGTAGAACTCCTGGTCATGCACTTCCTGAAATCAACACAAAAAATATCAGTAGGGTATGCTCGAGAAAGTAGTATATCAGAAAATTAACAACGAAAACGGAATACGAAAAATTAAAGTTACTGATATCTGCAGACGATGCGCCGTATCCAAAAAGTTGGATACGCCGTATCGTATAATCGTTAAAATTAAATCAGACTTTAATCAGAAAATAGATACGCCGCTTAGAAATTTGAATGCGCCGTATCAATTTTAATAATCAAAAATCGGTATTTATTTAAAATTAAATGCGCCGTATTAACAAAAGTTAATGCGCCGTATTTTCGTTACGTTTCAAAATATAAGATTTTTGATTCAGAAGATACGCCGTATCGATATAGATCGATGCGCCGTATCTGTTTAATTAATCGAAAACTGTTTTTAATTAAAATAATAGATACGCCGTATCTGCTGAAGCAGATGCGTCGTATGGCGTTATCGTTTAGAAAATTTTTTTTATCAAAAACAGATACGCCGTATCTTTGGGAAAAGATGCGTCGTATTACTTTATTGCTTAGAAAAAATTTTCTTATTAAAAACAGATACGCCGTATCTTGGGGAAAAGATGCGTCGTATCGAATTAATTAAACGCGTTGTATTTATAAAAATTTTGAACGCAATACGCCGTATCTGAGGAATCAGATGCGCCGTATCGTTCGATTTAGCTCAGTACAACGATAGCAGAAAACCAAAAAATAAGAAAAATTAAAAACAAATAAAACACACGAAAATAAACACAAACAAAAGCAAACAAATAACACACAAAAACAGAAAATATGCAAAATAGTACAATGAATGCAAATTAATCTAATACACAACAAAATTAGCGGTTAGATTAAAAATTAAAAACCTAATTAAAATACTAATCAAATTAACAGATAATAACAATTCACTCCCCGGCAACAGCGCCAAAAACTTGATGCGCGTGATGTGTCGTTGCGGTTTAGCAGTTTTAATGCCTACTCAAGTTTTAAATTTATATTTAGCCGACTTATCAATAACACACACACTTAACGAGCAGTGTACCCGGTCAGTATGAATATAATGGTAAGTAGAGTGTCGATCACTAAGAGTGGAACGTATTATCTCGTTATTCTAATCAGTATTTTAATATATTAAGTTAGCTATACAACCTAATCTAACGCAAGGGGGTTCAGCCTGAGAGACTGGCACGATTTTGTTGCAATTAAATAATAAACTAAACCAATAGGCACGAATCAGCAAGTAGCACACACGTACACAGATAAATACTCGAGACAATAAGTGGGCTGTCCTTATGATAAGTAGTTTGTCACTTGTTTTATTGCTAGTGTTATATGAAGTGTATAGTTCGATGCAACGCACCGAGATTAAGTCCTTTCTCGTTGGTTCTAATCTTATCGGCGAGTAAACCCTTAATGATTACTTATGACTATCCCGTTTATCTTTCTCCTACTTTTCTACAGACCATAGAATACATAGGCATCTAATAAACAGGCGAGGGCAGAGGCATGGCGACCCGATCAACGCTCAGCTAGACACAGAGGTTATCAATGCACTAATAAAAGTCACCAATGACATCAACATATAAACTTTAATTAATGAGAAAGCAGTTTTAAGGGAGTGCAACCTTTCCGTTGTCACGTTACACAAGCCACCAATCTTGATGAATTAAAGTTTACTAACACAATAAAACAAAACTACTTAATGAATTAAACATATGCAGCACCTTCTTACAGCTCTTGTATCTTTGATTTGAGTGTGTCTTGTGCTTGCTATTCGACTGAATTCGTCCTTGGTTTCTCCTGTTCGGTCTTCGGTATAATATATGGTACATCGAATTCGTCTGGTCTTGGGGTATTTATAGTTTCTGTCTGAGGGTAAGATGCGGCGCATCTAAGGAGTAGATGCGGCGCATGTACTTAACTTCGCGTGGGGTCCAAGATTATAATATTCAGGAATATTCATACACCGCCAGAAGATGCGGCGTATCTTCATCTTTGGATGCGGCGCATGTCCCCTTGTATCTTGGATCGTATCTGGTGAAATATTGATAGTGATGCAGCGCATGTAATGAGTGAGATGCGGCGCATCTGGAGCAGAATAGTCTTGATCTTGTACATTTCAGTAGACTCTTAACTTCTTGCATGTTTTGCTCCATAATTAGTCCAAAATCGCCAAGTTTCACCAAATGCTTGTTTTCAACTGAGAATTACAAAAGTAAACGATTAAGTATCAATCCTCATACGTAATATAATAAAACAAGTCAAATTAATAGGATAAATGATAGTAATAATATGTACTTATTTGAGTTCATCAACTAACCATACTGATCTAGGTCGCGTGTCGGAGCGGTTGCACTGAGTTGTTGTTGATTAGCAGATTGCTATTGTTTTTAAGGTGAGTTTATAGCCCCATTTTTATACGTACTGTTTTTATAAACCTCGGGGTGAGAAACATGCAAAACTGTTTTCATGGACCAAAAATTGAACTTTGTTTTTATTCACACTTGTATGCGAAAACCTAAGTTTGCTAAATCCCATTGCGCCCACTATCATCAACCGTCAATTCCTGCTGGGAAACGCGTGTGATATAAATAGATCTATTGGGGGTGACTCCCCGTTCGGTTGGCTCGGCATGGTCAACGCGAACGTATACTATATCGAAATTTGCCGAGTGTCTGTGGATTAACACTCGCGGGCACCCTTTATTTGCTATGCCAGCTTAGCATATTGTTTGTCTAGTTTCGGTTGGATGAGCTTAGTGTTTGCATACCGAATTAGTGTGTTTGCTGAATTATTTGCTATGGTCCATATGTGCTTATTTACTTTAAACCTATGAACTCACCAGCGTTAGCTGACTTTTAGCATGTTTTTCTCAGGTATTTGAGAATGTGTTTATTGAAGGCAGGGCATGGCAATGGTCATAACTTTGTTGGAAATGTTTTTGCTTATGCGTTAAACTCTGAATTTGGGACCGCTTTGTTAAATGGGCTTCATTTTATTTGAATTGAACTTGATGTATGACAATATAACTTTGAAAATGTAACTATTTTAAAACGGATTTTTAATCCGTTCTCTATATCTTTGTGTTGTGATTATCAATTTAGTAGCACCCAAATATGTATGCTTCCGCAAATCATGATTTTGGGGGTGTTACAAATTGTCCCAAAGATAATTGCTCGGGTTACTCTGTAAGGTCTTAAGAATTTTGTTAGGTTATAAGTCAGCCCATTGTATGTTCCTACTCCTTGTCAAAAGTTTTATTGGTCTCTTCATTGCTTACTTCCATCGAGGGGTCCTCCTAGTATTGTTAAGATCTTATTACCATAAGGTATGTGGACGAGTTTCTCATCGTAGATGATTGTGGTATTTCAGTAACCAGACCATACAAAACAAAACAAAAAATGTCTAAGCCTCAAGTTCTATGGGAACTAGGTCGATGTCTTATGGGTATCTAGTAGGTTTAGGGTGCAACCTCGAAAGATGACGTCGGTTCCTATTAGCAGTCAGATGGCTAGTTCGTTGGTACACTTAATACTTAACACCAAAGGTAGAGTCTTGAAGAATGTTGTTGATTGCTACTAGCAATCAATTGGTTGATTCAGTAGTGTACTTAGCGTTCAATGTGGAAGGTACGGTTTCGATTAAGGGACTGAATGTAATCGTCATCACAATTGACACCGATTTTTAAAGTGAAGGTATGTCTTAGTCACCCTTGGGGTTATGAGTCATTCGGTAGTTATCGAATTTAGAGGTTGTCTGTTTGATGGTGGAATTTTCGAATTTGGAAGATGTGAGGTAAAGTGAGATATCATAAGGTTAAGTTTCGTAAGATTTTTTTTTATGGTCATAATCGTAGGTAATCCCATTGGTAGGTTGGCCTCTGATGGTTAGTGGTGTAACTTGACCTCTCGAATTGGAACGTGATGCGAGACAAGGCAGAATTTATGTGACAAGGTTAGGTAGAAGTTTATCTGGTTACTATGTTCACTAGTATGAATACCCATAAGTTGCACTTCTTTTGTCTACTCACGTGAGTTTGTGATTTCTCGAGAATGAAAATAGAAAATTTGACTTTAATAAAATTTTAGGCAACCATTCTTAGCATAGCATGATCCTACCTGAATTATGCATAGGCGATCAGGCTTTGTATAATTAAGGTCCAACGAAGCAATGCTGAGTTTAGTTATTAGAAAAATATCGGTCCTTCTGTTTGCGAGGTTACAACATAAAATACTTTTCAATGAAGTAAATAGTTCAGGGGTAATTGCAGAATACTTTGTAAAACGGTTTATGAAATAATTTGTAGGGTAATAGTAACGTAGTTTTATTGCTTAAATAGAAAGTGGATAAAGCAGTCCACAGGGGAGTAAAATAGTTTATAAGGTGTTAGTAAAACTTGTAGAATAGTTGTAACATAATTTACAAAATGCTAGTGAAGTCATTTGTTGGTTTATGAAATAGTAGTCAGATAGTGAATCGGTTTACTACATGCCAATAATATAGTTTGTAAATTAATTAGTGAATTAGTTTATAGGTCAATTAGGAAAACAATTCATTGTTTACAAGATAGTAGTAACGTTACAAATTTGATTTTTTTATGATATAGTGGTAGGACAGTTCATAGGACGACCGCAAAATGGTTTGTAGGATATTTGAAAACAGTTTGTGTGTTCATAGCGACACGGTTTATTATTTTATTAGGGGGTAGCAAGGTAACCAACTGGTTTATAATATGAATACAAATGGTTGAAAATGATGACAAAGCGGTTTATTAGGTGGTAAAGTAGTTTGTAAGAGAGTGACAAAATGATTGATGGGATAGTGACAAACAGTGTATAAAATTTTTAGCGAAATGGTTTATAAGGTGATAGTAATGGTCTCACAGATAATAGCAAAACTGTCTGTAAGGTGTTTACCAAATGGTGGTCAAAATAGTTTTCAAACGGGTAATACAGTTTATAAGATGACAACTAAAAATTGTTGTAGAATAGTTATGAACTAGGTGGTAACAAAACAGATTTATATGGTACTTAGCAAATCATTTTATAGGATGTAGGAGTCTATAGGGTATCACCCAAATATTTTACATGTTATAAGTAAATTAATTTAGAACATGGTTGTAATGTATTTTCGTAAAGCGGTTGAAAAGATAGTGGAGAAATGGGGAGTGAAATAGACGAGAGTTATAATAACATGACGGCAACAAAATATAGAGAATTCATTGGATGGAGACGTACGTAATACAACAAGATTAACTCAACCATCATGAGATTGGAATAAGTCGCGATAAGAGTCAATCATAATAAGGGTGAATCACGACAACCATAATATATAATCATAACATGTGTAGATACAATTACAACACACATGAATATAAGATGGAAAATTTCGGCTTACATAAACCGATATCATATCAAAGTATAACCATGCCACATGTCCTAAAATAACTTGTTACGGTTTGTCATACAACAAAATACCACAAGTGGCATTATTATGGCCACACATCCCATGGCTAGGATATTAGAAGCTATTGATGATAATAGTCTAGTATAGGAGTTTCCTGGTGCTCCTCTGGGTGGAAGGCATTATCAGGGTCAAATCCCTGTTCGGGAACGGTGGTCCAAGGTCGGGAATCTCTGATAAGGGATCGAGTAAGTGAACTAGGGAAGCTGGTACTGACATAATGCCCTACAATTGGCATATGAGGTCAAAATTAGTAAAAAGCTTATATAAATAATCTTTTATATAAAGAAATGGTGATTGAAAGTAAATCAAGTATATATAAATGTCCTTTTTATAAATACGTGTGTATATAAATATTATTTATATAGACAAGCGAAATAGTGTATAGAATAAGTGTTCGTGAAGTGTAAGCGCACGGAGAGTGTAAGGCAATGTAAAGTAGTTAAAATATAAAAATCAGTTATAGTCTAGGTCTAAAAAAAAATGTGACCTGATTCTCTATAACCATGGCTCTGTTACCAATCTGTAACACCCCTAAAATATCGCAGCGGAATGTAATATCATTGGGGTGCTACTTATTAGTACAACAGTCATAATCATAGAAAACGACTCTAAATGAGACGTTTTTAAAAGTTTATCATTCGATCATAATAAAACATCAGAGTTACAAAGGGTCCCAAGTAATTTTAGAAAACATAATGTATTAACATAAAAGTTTTCAAGAGTTTATCGAATAATAACACAATGCAAGCCATCAAAATAATCTCCATGCGACTTCGTGCTTGCCAAATACCTTAAAACCTGAGATAAAACATGCTAAAAAGTCAACACAAAGGTTGAGTGAAATTAATAGGTTTATAAATAAATGATGGACCACAAGATTTCAAGTTAAAATAATAATTGCAACGAATACAATTATGGGTAAATAATAATTATTACTTTAAGCTCATGACACTCAAACTGACTGAAGGTTCATAGAATGAACCAATGCCCTGAAAGGTAAATTGCCATTTTACCTAAATTTCAAATATAGTGCGTTCGGTTGTTTATCCAATCAACACAAACGGGATTCGTCAATCCCAATAGGCCTATTCACAATATTCGCGTTCACTCGCAAGTGATTAATGGTTCATGATACGTTAGGGTCATATTTTGGCAATATCGGTACTTTAGCAATAATATGTTCTGATAAGCATACAGTTTAAAGAACTTGTGTCCAAATTGTAAAATAGCATGTATCTCCCCCAATGGGTTTATAAACAGTTTAAGAATTAAAGTGGGGCTATGAACTCACCAAAGATCAAATAGCAATATCAAAGTAAGAAATGAGGAAACCAAGACGTCCTACGAGCAACCTAAAAATAATATGTTGCGTCTTACGTTTTTAAAATAATAGAATATGGATGCAAGAAAGTTTTATATATTCATTATATCAATCATGCAATTGTACATAGAGTTTTTAAGGTTTATAAAGTGACAAGGACAAAAATTGACAAGTTAGAAAAGTGTTACGAGCCCTTAATATATATGTTGTTCTAAGTTCGGGTTTTATGATATTTTATAGTCCAAAATCCTATTTTGTCGATATGTGGTCAAATTGTCCAAAAGTAAGTTTATCGAGTTTATTTCCGAAAGTGGGTCCTACCACTTCGGGTAAATGTAAAATTCATCATATGTTAACAAAATTATAGTTTATATATTTTTAAGTTTGTAAAATAGTTCCATAATTTTTATTATCATTTATAGTGTTTTTAGATGTCATAAAAATATATTTGACTTATTTTTAATTAAATTTTGATAAGTTATAGAATTTTAGGTTAAGTGCAGGTTGTGAATAAAAGTGGATATTAGTTACCAAAAACTCCGTTTCTCTTAACCCGTAAGGAGTTATATTACAAGTTTTATATTTTCGGAAAGATATTTAAGTGTACTAATCAAATTTTTGGGTCCCACTATTCTGAAAATTATATAACTTAAGTGAAATTACCATATTACCCTAATATGTCAAGTCTGATCAGGACAGCACCAAACAGTCCCACCGTTTTTGCGATAAGTTGAGTTCCGTAACTCCTTTTTATGCGGGGTTTTCGGCTACGTTTAAGTTAATGTGTTACCTACAACTTTTATGTTTTGTGCAACATAGGGTTCTATAAAACTTGTTAGACTTTTTAGCCATCCAAATCTGGTGTGCTTTTTTCCGAAAACCTTTGCCGTTTATTTTCTAATTAATTCATCGGGTATCGTCTCACGACCAAATACCCGAAAAATCAAAGCTAAGAGATAGATCTACAGCCATATATTTTTACCTAAGTCTCAAAGTGTACTGATTTAGTGCAGTAATTACAAAAACAGTCCCTGGTCACCAAGGTCTTTGCAAACTTAGTCCCAATGATAGTTTTAGGTAATTTAAGCTATGTACAATGCATAAATTAATACAACAAGCATATGAAATATGAAAAATAAATGAAATAAAATATAGATCAGTAGTGATATGAAACATATTGTGTGGTTTCTTACACAAATGAGATGGAATACAAGAGAAATCAAGATGAAAGAACACTAGATCTTCAAGATCTGCACATAAACTAGCCAAGAAATTTGGTGGTGATGGTGTTTGTGTGCTTGAGACCTCATGGCAACACTAAGAGAGGAAGAGGAACTTTTTCTAGTTTTGAGATCTAAAACTTAGTGATTAATGGTTTTATGTATATATATATGGGTGGTTTTTTTATAACATGCATAGTAGGAGAAAAATTAGGACAAGTGTCCTTGTGGTAGACTTCTTTGGACCCCACCTCATAAGAGGTGGTGTTTTTGGTATAGTTTTGGTATAAAATGTATCATTTAGTGTATAGTTTGATCCCGGTAATTACAAACGTGGAGTTTTTAAGACGCGAAACTTAAAATTGGTTAACGTAAAAATACAAAACTTACACAAATATTAAAACTTGACATCAAAATCTATTTTGATATTTTAGGTGATCATTGAGCTTGTTGGGTGATTACTCGATGTTTAAAAATTATTGAAACCGTGCAAAACGAGAAATGTACAAAGTTTAAGTAAAAATAGAAAAGTAACAATGGAATATTTAAAATATGATGGTAATAAACCAAAATGCATAAAAATATATCTACTGAGTATGATCAGGTGTCGGTTTAGGTTAAATGTACGTTTAACGACGTATACGGAATAACTTATCTAGTTACTCGCAAAAGTGAATTTACTTAAAATAAAAATATTAAGTAAACTTAAAATATTAAATATTGACCTCGAAATTGTGAATTGTTACATAAAAGTTTATTTTTTTAGCTTTATAAATTTATGAGTTAATTACATTTTTGTTCCTTATGATTCACTGAATGTAACACTTTTAGTCCATTAAGATGAGGGTATTTTAGTCATTTCATGTGTTTTAATTGGTCAAACTAACGGTCAATGGACCAAACCTGTTACGGGTCGTCAGATTCTGGACAGGATCCGTTACTTTTTAAACTATTGGACCAAAACTGTTATACCCGGTAAACCACAAGGACCAAAAATGTAGTTAACTCTTTATAATATTTCCTCTTTTTCTTTGACCGAATAAGTAAATGCTAACGTGAGGCAGTGTGCGGTAGGTGAGTGTGTCTTCACGCACTAGATATTTGTTGTGGGGGATCACAAACGAATCTCGGGTCCCACTTTAGGGTTGGTGAAGCTATTCATTAGTTATATTTAGAGAAAATTATCAAAAAGGTAGAAAAATTCAAGCTTGATCCACTATATAGTCATTTTCAACACCTTTTTCCTAAAATGGTCATGCTCGACTGCTCAACTGCTCGACTTCATTCAAATTTTGACACGTGTCATTCCTTTGGCTGCTCAACTGCTCGACTTTGACTGCTCAACTGCTCGACTCCACCCAATTTTTGACACGTGTCATTCTTTTGTACTTTTTCTGGAAAAAAAGTATAAAGGAATGACACGTGTCAAAAATTGGGACGAGCATGACCAAAATGGGAAAAAGATGCTAAAAGTGTCTACATAATGGATCAAACTTGGATTTTTCTACCTTTTTTGGTAATTTTCTCTTATATTTATTGGTAGTGACAACAACAAACCTTTTGGTTTCAATCTACCACAAACACCCCTTGAAGCTCTACTATTTACAATTACTCTCTACATTTTATTATAAGTGTCAATCGAGTCGTGTTTATGTTGACGGGTCAATATGGCCTGAATGAATATGGTTCATTTGTTTCGTTGCGTCAAAAAAGCTCAATAATGACTTAGATTTGTTCAGTTGCGTCAAAAAAGCTCAATAATGACTCAGATATGTAACACATATGCAATTCGTTTTGTTACTCGTGTAACATATTTACGTACACATGTTAATGTAGTATATTTGTGTTCAAGTTAATAGTATCAACTAAAGCGTGAAACTTGACAACTGATATTACACAATGAAATTTAAAAAACGTACACAAACAATTGTGTGAAACATAAACTCTTTGCCTCAAAATGCTTGACATAGTAGGATCAAATGTCGTGTTATTGCAACTAATTCTTTTAAAGAGTGTCAAATGTACATTTTGCTTTTTCTTGCATAATAGTGAATCCAGAATTTTGAAAACAAATAACTCCAAAACCTTGTCTACATTTCCTCCATTTTATACATTTGGATTCAGGAAATAGTGACACTACTACAAAAACTGCCTTTAAGACCCCTATATTTAGACCCTTTAAGAAAAACGCAGGTCTAAATGTGGATTATTCCCCGCCACGAGTTATTTAGACCGGTGCAAATAAGAAACACCGGTCTATATGGCATTCTAACATTTAGACCGGTTGCTATGTAAAACACCGGTCCAAAAAAAGTTATTTAGACCGATTTGTTTCATTTACACCGGTCTATATAATCCAAATATTTAGACCGGTGTAAATGAGTTTTTTTAAAAAAGGTGCCCAACGGCTACAAAACCAGATCTGCTATTAATACTACCACAAAACAACATCAATCTTGCATTTAATACACTCGAAAAATATCATAAATGTTCTTATAATTACCATACTTTTGTGCATTAACTACAATTAAAAGGTATGTATCACTTCTTATACATTCATATTCATACTAACTAGGATTTTTATGATTATTTATGTAAACTTTTCCATAAAAAATGTTATACTTATAAAAGTCACTATTTGCGTGTTTAGGGACATAAATTTGTTATTGTGTATAAATGAAAGCTAACATGAATATTTTTTGCTATATTTATAGGAATGTTTGCGTAAATCGTCCTTATATGGTATCCGAAATGTAGGTTCATTGACCCGTGGAAGTAAGGTATGTTCTAAATGAATCACGAAAACAATTATTTTGTGCAACATTCATGTAGTATAAATTTAATGCAACTCATGAACCGTTAGTTTAATTCCTGTCCGAAAATAACTTAATAGAGGTTAATATCGGATTGTCCCCATTTGAAACTGCTTTTTGAATACTTTGTCTCATTTAGGATGTGAATGTGTATTATCGTATTGAGTGTAATTTAAGATGGATCGTAGTATATGGATGTACCAGATAGAACGTGTTACCATCGAATACTTGGAACATTTGTCTCATTTCCTAAAAGTTGCCGAAGATGATCGGGTTAAGAAAGGAAAATCAAGAGTTCATTGTCCTTGTAAAAGTTGTTTAAATTGGGAGTGTTTTGCCGATTTGAAAACTATTAAAAGCCATCTTATAGAAAAAGGGTTTATGCAAAGGTATACTTGTTGGGATTTTCATGGAGAAGTCAAAGCTAAAAGTAACACGTCTATTCCCAATTGTAATGTCGAACATAACAACGATTCACACAATAATGATCGTTTAAATGAGATGTTACATAATTTGGAGGATAATGTTGCTGAAAAAAATCAAAAACAATTTCAACAATTGCTTGTCGACTCAGAAACACCGTTGTATGAAGGTTGTGAGGATTTTACCAAACTATCGGTTGTTTATAGACTCATGAACGTTAAAGCAGTTAATGGTTGGAGTGACACGGGTTTCACAGCTCTATTAGAAGCGTTACATGAAATGTTCCCAAAAGCCAAGTTGCCTATTTCAACATACCAAGCAAAAAAAATTGATGTGCCCGATGGGAATGGAAATCGAAAAAATAGATGCATGTCCAAAAGATTGTATGTTGTTTAGAGGTAATGACGAGGACCTACATGCATGTCGGATTTGTGGTAGATCGAGGTACAAACAAAAAAAAGATACACCACTTAACCCCGACGTGACCAAGAATGGTCCACCTGCTAAATTATTGTGGTATTTTCCTATAAAACTAAGATTGGAACGATTATTTTCAAATGAAGAGGATGCAAAATTGTTACGTTGGCATGCCGAAGAGCGTAAAAGAGATGGAAAAATGAGACACGTAGCTGATTCCCTTCAATGGAGGAACATCGATAATGAGTTTAAAGAGGAATTTGGATATGCGATTAGAAATATACGCTTTGGACTTAGTTCAGATGGAATTAATCCTTTCGGAAACATGAGTAGTCGTCATAGCACTTGGTCGGTTCTTTTATGCATATACAATCTTCCACCATGGCTATGTATGAAACGAAAATACATCATGATGTCATTGCTAATACAAGGTCCTAAACAACCAGGCAAAGATATTGACATTTATTTGAAGCCATTAATTGATGACATGAAAGACCTGTGGAGTAAGGGCATAAAAGTGTATGATGCGTACAAGAAAGAGAATTTCCAATTGCGAGCCATGATTTTTTGCACTATTAGTGATTTTCCTGCTTATGGAAATTTGTCGGGATACAAAACGAAAGGGAAAATGGCATGTCATGTGTGTCAAGATCACACTCACTCAATTTGGTTGTCTAATTGTAAGAAAACAGTATATATGGGGCATCGAAGATCACTTCGAGAGGATCACCAATACCATAGAAAGAGAAAGATGTTTGATAATAGCGTTGAAGATAAAAAGCTACCACCACCATTAAATGGGGAGGCTACATTATCCCAAGTGAAAGATATTCATATTGTGTTTGGGAAAGGGAAAGAAGGCACTTCAACTTCAAAAGAGAGTATTTGGAAAAAGAAGTCTGTATTTTGGGAATTACCGTACTGGGATCGCTTGCAAGTTCGACATTGCCTTGATGTTATGCATATTGAGAAAAACGTGTGTGAAAGCTTGATAGGATTATTGTTGAACATTCCCGGGAAGACGAAAGATTGTATTAAGGTTCGAAAGGACATGGAAGCCATGCAAATCAGACCAGAGCTTGCTCCTAAAGAGATTGTTGGGAAGACTAGTACATATCTGCCACCAGCTTGTTATACCATGTCTAAGGCCGAGAAAACAAAATTTTGTCAATGTTTGAGTGGCGTTAAGGTTCCATCTGGGTATTCGGCTAACATAAAAAAGCTGGTGTCAATGCAAGACTTGAAGTTGTTTGGTATGAAGTCTCATGATTGTCATGTCTTGATGACGTAGATGATTCCCATCGCAATTCGTGGAATACTACCAAATCGCATCTGACACACAATAACAAGGTTGTGTTTATTTTTTAACATGATTCATTCGAAGGTGATTGATCCCGAATTGTTAGATCAATGGCAGCGTGATATTATCTTAACTCTTTGCGAACTAGAGATGTACTTTCCACCTTATTTCTTTGATGTCATGGTTCATTTGGTATCTCATATTGTTGGAGAAATTAAGACTTGTGGACCTGTTTTCCTGCGATACATGTATCCATTTGAGAGATACATGGGAATCTTAAAAGGTTATGTTAGGAACCGATCTCGACCAGAGGGTAGTATTATTGAAGGATATGCTACTGAGGAGGTGATTGATTATTATACAGACTATTTGAATGGTGTGAAAAAAGTTGGCATTCCACAAAGTCGACATGAGGGTAGGCTTCAGGGGGAAGGTACACTCGGGCGCCAAGAAGCATCGCCGAGTCTAGATGATTTACATGAGGCACATTTCACAGTCCTACAACACATGACATGTATTGCACCATACATATACGAGCACAAGTCACTTTTGAAACAACAAAACAATCAGAAGGGCCAGGTTTGGTTGGCTAACAAGCATAATAGTACATTTTCACAATGGCTCAAAGGCAAAGTAAGGAGTACACTTTCAACTGTAGACAAAGTCGTGGTAGATTTGGGATTTGGGCCAATACGGGTTGTCAAATATCAAGGGTATGTAATTAACGGATATACGTTTTACACCAAAGAACAAGATGATAAAAGTACATTACAAAATAGCGGAGTCACCTTAATAGCATCAACGACAGAAGTATCCACGGTGAATCGCGAAGAAAGATTAAAGAACGCCAAAAAGGCTTATTATGGTGTCATTCAAGAAATATGGGAATTGCATTATAATTCAACCGTTATACCCTTGTTCAAATGTAGATGGGTCGACAATGAAAAAGGTGTTGGTGTTGATGAAGATGGTTTCACTACTGTCAATCTCTCCACAAACGGCTATAAATCTGAACCGTTCATTTTAGCAAAATTAGCCACTCAAGTATTCTATGTTGAAGACCCAAATGATCAAAGATTGCACGTCGTCCTAAATAGTAAACGACGCATAGTTGGTGTTGAAAGTGTTGTGGACGAGGATGAATATGATCAATTTGATGAGTTACCCCCATTTAGCCTTGGTATTACACCCTCAAGGGATGTTCTTGATGATACTACTTACTTAAGATCTGACCACGATGAAGGATTAGAAGTTTGATGAATCCTGCACATCCAGAAGGTACCAAAATTTTATTACAAACATTAATTAATTTTCATCAACTTATTTATTATGCATTTCACTAACTATAGCGCGTTTTTTTTGTAGCTTGTTTCTTGTATTTGCAGGTTTTTATGAAGTACAAAGGTCGCAGTGTAAGATTTCAAGAAGTCTAAGGAGCTCTATTTCTTGAAGGCTAAAGTGATCCTCTCGATCAGTTTTTATCTGAAATTTGTATCTTTCAAATAGTTAGTTAGGGTTTGTAAACGCAATATTATTTTCTTTCTTGTAATTGTAAAGACTATGCTATGAACAAAGGGGTGGTTGGTTGTGTTCATAGCTAATAAAATATGTTTTCTAAAACTTTTTAATGTGATAAATACAAATTTATGTTGTTATGTTTTAATAATATACTTATGGAGCTTGGGGAGGGGTTTTACCCGGGTTCAAGTCTCGCAAGTGACAAAAAATCCGGATTTTCCTCTTAGTGCGAAGCCGTGAGTTCTGGGGTTTCCCTTCGCGGGTCTCTCCTAGTGGTTCGGGTCCCGGGGCCTGCCCATTTGGATGGTTTAACTCGGGGGTCGGATTTTAAGTGTGGTGCCGTTAAAAAAAATAAAAAATAAAAAATACTTATCCTAATTTTTTAGTAAAGATAATTTCGTCCCCAAAATATTTTCGGCGGGAAACGAAAATATTTTCGTCCCCAAAATATTCTAAATCTCACAGATCTCACATAACCAACGAAACCCTAACACCAAAACATCGCACACCACAACCAAAACTTAACACCAAAACATCGCACACCACAACCAAAACTTAACACCAAAACATCCACACCACAACCATCACCATCTCTATCTCCAACTGATAAGGAATTCGCCAGAAAAATGGTACTGTGGTTATTATTCAATTAGGTTACTTATTTTTTAATTAAGTTGCTTATTATTTAATTAGGTTGCTTATTATTTTATTAGGGTTGCTTATTATTTAATTAGATTGCTTATTAGTATTTTATTAGGGTTGCTTATTATTTAATTAGATTGCTTATTAGTATTTTATTAGGTTGCTTATTATTTTATTAGGGTTGCTTATTATTTAATTAGTCACGCTGGATTGACTGATATAGGGTTAAGTTATTTTTATTTAATGAAGACGAATTACGGGTTGAAACCAGGCCCAGAACATTACTCATGTGTAGTGGACCTTTTAGGTAGGGCTGGTCGACTTGATGAGGCTCAAAAGCTCATTTACACAATGCCAATGAAACCTGATGGTGCAGTATGGGGAGCTCTTTTGGGTGCTAGCAAGAGATTCACTGGTAGTCGACTTGCTTGACTTGTATACGCCTACTTGAAGGAATACAACTCTTTAGAAATCAGGTTAGATAGTATAAAGGATTCATTGATGCACACAAACTGAAAAACAAAGGACTAACTGAATCTAATCAGAAGTTCTCATTGGGGCCAACAGTCAGAAGGTGTCACCATTTTTAGTATTGAAGTAATTCCGTATTATTAAATGTAGCTCAAGTGAATGCTTTGTATCAACTAATACAGTAGATTTGGGTTATATTTTACCTTCAACACCTATGTAACAAACTAAGCGTAAAGATGGTTCTATAAAAAGTGTAGAAAGAATAGTTCAACACCTATTGCTGTGAAATAGCTGCCATATAATAGATATTTAGACCGGTTGGAAACCGGTCTAAAAACTGCTAGCTCCAAAAAAAAATGGATATTTAGACCGGTGCAAATAGTCTTTTAGGCCGGTTGATGCACCGGTCTAAAACTGCAAATTCCAAAACTCCTTTGCCTAATAATACATATTTAGACCGGTGTAAATGTCTTTTAAACCGGTTACAACACCGGTCTATATATACCTTTTAGACCGGTGGTTCACCCGGTCTAAATGCCTGATAACCTTTTGGACCTCCCCCCATTTTAACACCCCTTGTAACCGGTTTAAAAATGATTTCTAACCGGTCTAAAAGCCCATTTTTGTGGTAGTGTGAATTAAAACGATCGACAGTTGCACTAGTTTTAGTTAAAAAAAAATAAATAAATAAAAAAAAAAAAAAAAAAAAAAAAAAAAAAAAAAAAAGTTGCACCAGCTTGTAGGTTGAGCAAACACAATTTTAAATCAGCAGTTGCACTAGCATCTAGGTTGAACAAAAGAATTAGTAACCCATGTGGCTCCAAGGCGTCGCCATACTGCACGGGAACACTACTCTGGTGCCCTCCCGCAACAAATCTATACATGCCTTAATAACTGACTATTTATTATTACGTTTTAGGGCAAAATCTTTGAAAAAGAATCATACTTGTCATAAAAGTGAGTTTCGCGTACCGAACTAAAAAAATTCATTTTTTGAGCATCAAACTTGACATTTTTGTCTCTTTTAAGTACTAAAAAAAAATGTGTCACGACCATTTTACCCTTGAATTTTTGAAAATTGCATCCACCGTCCCTAAGCTAAATTATATAAATGGTCCCTGTCGTTTGGAGAAAATTGCGTCCAGCGTCCCTATTTTTTTTCGAAATTTTTTTTAAAATTTTTTTTTTTCGGAATTTTTTTTAAGAAATTTATTTTAGAAATAATTTTTTTTCCATTTTTTTCTGAAATAATTTTTTTAGAAAAAAAAATTCGAAATTATTTTTTTTTCCATTTTTTTTTCTGAAATAATTTTTTAGAAACTTTTTTTAGAAAAATATTTTTTTTTTCCATTTTTTTTCTGAAATAATTATTTTAGAAACTTTTTTCGAAAAAATTTTTTTTTTAGAAATTTTTTTTCTGAAATAATTTTTTTAGAAAAATAAATTTTATTTTTCAAAATCAAATTTTTTTTTTTCCATTTTTTTTTAGAAATTTTTATAGAATTTTTTTTTGAAAAAAAAAATTCTAAGAAAAAATGGAAAAAATAATTAATTTTGAAAAAAAAAATTCAGAAAAAAAATTCGAAAAAAAAATTGGAAAAAAAAATAGGGACGTTGGACGCAATTTTCTCCAAACGACAGGGACCATTTATGTAATTTAGCGTAAGGACGGTGGATGCAATTTTCGCAAACCTACAGGGACCATTTATGTAACTTGGAAGTGTAAAATGGTAATAATACTTAAAAGAGAAAAAAAATGTCAAGTTTGATGCTCAAAAAATGAATTTTTTTAGTTCCGTACGCGAAATTCACATTTGTGACAAGTATGATGTTTTTTCGAAGAATTTGCTCGTGAAAAAACACAAGCATTTTTACATGGTGATCTTCATACTGGTTTGGTCATGGTTACTCATCAATCAACTCAAGTAATTGATCCGGAATTTGATTTTTACGGGCCAATGGGGTTAAGATTGACATTGGTTACAGTATTTTTCTTTTGTTGAGATTTTGGATTTCATGAGACAAACTGTGAATGCAGGAATATAAAGGATGGATAAAGGATACGGTAGCAGACACATGGAATTTGTTCCAAAAAAAAGTTTACGACTCTCTGAGATATACACAAGGAGGTGCCTGGTGAAGCGTACCTTCATGAAATATATAGTGATGTGGAGATTCGTGAGCTTCTCAAAAAGAAATACATGACTGAGTTGTTTCGTGATTCACCTGGCCGGATTTGCTGCTGCGAAAATGATAAGGCCGGTAATTGGGAGCTTATGCGACAATGTTTTACGTAGTCTATTCATTTTATGAGCTTACAATGTTTAATTTGAGACATAAAAAAAGGAACTTGTTTGACCAAGTTCTGGATCAGTATCAGGATACAAATGAAATAGACAACATGGAGATTACTTTAGTATCTTGATATGATATGCCTCAGGCGGATATTCGAGTCGATCACTTATCTTGGCAAAAGAGCAGATTGTGAACGACGGGCACCTTTGCCAAGATGCTTATAACGAAACGAAGAAATTTCAACACCATTACTGATATTATTTCTGCAGCCGAATAACTTTATATGCAATCTGAAAGGCATGCAATTATATAATGGTTCTGCATAAAACTTACATGCACCAAACATCAAAGGAGAACTGTGAATTGCACTTATTTTTGTCCCTAGTTTGTATCTGTTGACTATAATGCTTAGATCACCATCTAATATTACCCATATGATGGTATTTTGATGTTTGATAATATGTGTTGATACAAAAGTTGGGCGTTCCTTGATTCCGTACCAATCAGATCTTAATGCTTGAGACCTGCGCACTAAGAAAACCAAAAGACATCGTTAGGCTTATCGTGGGATTGTCTCCCACGATTATCCTCCGGCGTGAGAGTAAGTAATCGGTTTTAGGGTTTGTAGAAGAGTTAGGGTTTGTAAGTCGTACCTTTAATGAGAGTCGAAGGACTCTTTATATACACACGAAGCCCTAGTTGGTTTCGTGTTCCTTACCCTTCGCGTATCTCGCCTAAGTCGGCTACTTGATATATATCCCATAAATAAGAGATATCTTATATCAAAGTCGTAAATAACTTCGGGCTTGGGCTATCGTGAGCCCAAACCGTTATCATAATAGCCCATTCGTGATGGGTATGAGTCCATTTGTGATGGACTTAAGTGTGGGTCGGGTTCGTGACCCGAATGCGGACTATACGTCATCATGTCCCCCCAGTCTAGTGTGCGCAATGCGTGATTGCGGATACTAGACTAACAATTCTAGCGAAAAATATTCCTCAATGCGTAGCGGGGAAGTTGCAAATGTTTCCCGCCCAAAGCACAATATAATTAATCTAGTCCAAGTACATCCGTATCTTCATCGTAAATCGTGAGTGGTGGGTGAAAAAGTGCTTTACCTTTGTGGTTCCCAGCCACACGATTAGAGCAAGTGGGGTACACTTGGCATCCATCCATGGATATGTGTAACCCTATATAAAGTTAAGCCATCCTTTCACTGTGACTGCCACAGTAAAAATCATCATTTGCCACCATTGTTAAACCTTCGAATAGCAATCCAGAAATCAACGAAATCTAAGGTAATAGCGCCTGCACTTCACAATACTTAAAATTCCAATAATGGTTCTTCAGTTGTCTGATATTAGTTCCGATATATCGGAGGATGAACTCCGTCAGTTCACCTCCGATTATTACATCCCTCTCGCATTGCATCCGGTAGTTCCGGATGCAAATGCGTCAATAGCGGATTTCCCGCAGGGGAAGGTAGGGGTTTATACGCGTTTTTTTGAATTTGCTAACCAGCGCGCGCCCATTTCCCTCTTTTTGTGCGATATTCTAAATCACTATCGTCTTCATATTTCTCAGCTGCACTGTATAGGTGCAGCAAAAATAACCAATTTCGAAGTAAATTGTCGCATTTTGGCGATTGAACCCACAGTCCATCTATTTCGCGCATTCTACCACACAACGTGGTCGAATGGGTGGGTGTCTTTTGCCAAGCGCGCCGGGACATTGCAATGCTATTCGGATAAATTAGATGCGCTGAGGGTTTGGAGGGAAAAGTTCTTTTGGGTAGATAGTGCCTTCTTTCCATGGGTTTTTGAGTTTTATACCAAAGAATCATTGCCGAAGGATGAGCGCCCAAACCCCAGGTTGTATAACGAGGCTGATGCGGACACGATAAATACTAATCGCATTCCGATACAAGCGTATCCAGAAGAGTTTTTGGTGCACATGGGCATCAGTCGCAACTACTTCGGTAGTCCGGAAGAGGTGCCAACTTTTTTGGATGAAAATAGCCGGGGTGGGTGCTCGTCCTTCCTTCCTTTTCGATTATTAGTTGTAAGCGCTCTTCCTTTTGTGAATTATCTAACTCATTTTGTGTTTGTTTGTTGCTTGTTGCGCAGAAATGGACCTATTCAACGTTGTTCGCTTGGAGAAGCCGAAACAGGTGATTGTAGGGGTGCGCCCTTTGAGGGATGGTGAAGAGCCAATTCTACAGGCAACCTTAGGGCGCACGATGGTGATTGCGTAGGAGGAGCCAGAGGAGACAGGTGAGACAGGGGAGATCCCCCCCAGGTGTCACTATGGCTACCCCTCTGCGTAGCGTTCCCGCTTCTGGGTCGCAGGTCCCCGTGGAGGTATTACATATAGACTCGTCAGGGAGTGCCATGGATGAATCTGAGGAAGAGGAGGAGGAGGGCCAAAGGTTAAAGCACAAGAGATCATCTGGTGATGATGGCGCAAGTACATCAAGCAAGCGCCCTGCTATTTCTGTCCGGCAATCATCTGAGGAGGGTGCATCGCAAAAGGATGCTTCTAGAACTCCTTCCTTCAAGTAAGCAATGAAACTTCTATCTTTAGACTTTTATTCCGTGTTGATATTGTTGCCATTTTTTGACTTTTTGTTCCTTCCGCGCAGTTTGGATGCTGTTATTGATGAGGATGCGCAAGTTGGGAATTCGCCACCAAAGACTGGTTCTGCGTATGCTGGTGAGTTCAAGCCTGAGAGTCCAGTGTGTGAGGAGAAATCTTGTGAAGATGCGCCAATAGGTCGTCTTATAGAGGAGTTGGCTTCATTGGTTGGGCGGCTACAGACTCGACATAGTGGTGAGAGCAGCCAGATTGCGCAGAATGACAGAGAGGTTGACATTCTGAGGGCGCAATTGGCTGATGCGCAGGCTGAAGTGAGGGCTTCTGGTGTGTACGCCCAGAAAGTTGCTGATGAGAAGATGTTGCTCATGGCTGAACTGACTCAAGAGCGCAATGGACCAAGGGAATACAAGGCCTCCTGCCTTTGGGCCTTGAGATATATGGAGCTAAACAAGGGAAAACTCATCTCAAACATGGATGGCTTCCGCAAGACTGTGGAGAGTTTGCTGGAGAGTCAAGAGCGCAAGCTGCGTAAGCTCAGCATCGAATATGATGAGGAGCTATACCCTCATTTGGTGTCTACCATTGCTGAGCGCAGATGGCTCATTAGCCATGGGTTACGTCTCGCTGCCATGGGTACTTTGGAGTCCCAAGAGGTGCGGAGAGTTTTTGGGGAGGTGGTGGAGTGCGCTCTTACACGTGGCAAGGCGCAAGCTGTAGAGGAGCTCTCTGAGAGTGGACTGCTGAAGGTGCCTGTCGCACAAGTGCCTAATTACAATGCCAATGCTTTTGATGAGCTTGTTGCGGCTATGGAGAAGATGAAACTACTGGATCTTCCTCATATTGCTCAACTTGAGCGCGACCAGGATTACCCCATAAGTGTTATCATGGAGGGGTTGACCTTGGCCAAGCATTCGGCAGAGGGCGCAGAAGAAGAAGCTAACTATTTCCTCAAGCCAGACGTGTCATAGCTGCAGGTACCCATTTTTGTCCATCCTCGCAACGTCCAGGATCCATTTGCCCTTGAGAAGGAGATCCCCTTGAAGCAATCCTTAGAGGCTCATGCTATGAGATTGGCGAAGAAACAGGGTGTGAAGGGGAAGGCCATCCTCTGCGGTGTTGGTGCTGCGCATCTCCCAAGGTCTGATGGGGTACCTGTTAGCGTACCGACAGTGTCGCCCCAAGGTGGTGTTAGCAGATCTAGGCTCAGGCGTACCCGTAGCCTTTAGATTTTTTGTCTTGGTTACTTTTTGTAATAGATTAACATTTTTGTTGCACATGTGCATGTTAAGTCTATCCTTTGTATGAATTCGTAATCCATAATAAGGTCTTGGTTTTGAAATATACGATTTTACGCATATTGTACCAAATTTGATTGTGGTTATAATGTTTGTGCTTAGTTTATTTTTTCTTTGCGTGAAAGATGTCTAAGAGTCCAACCGTTTATATTAACACAATTAAAGAATTTATAATCACTTGTATCATAATCGTGTATGAGATTCGTGACATAAGCGTGTGTAAATTTATGACATAGTCGTATATGGCATGATCGTGTGTAACATAATTGTATATGAAATGCACAAGTTGTTGTGTATCCATCGTGGGATGCACAAGTGTATGGATTGCAGCGTACTGCGAATACCGTGTGAAGGGGATAATTGTCTGAACTCCTAATTTGTTAAACGCGCACAGTATGCATTGTTGCGCACCTGTCGTGAGATGCGCATCGAACTTACTCCAACGTCTTGAGAGTAAGGTGTTTAACAAGGATGCGTGATCCGATGTTGATGGGTTTGCAACCCTCTTACTCAACGAGTCATTTAGTAGGTTTACTCATCCTTTTACCATCGTGGGTTTTTAATTGGTGCATGCACGCCATGTAGGCAAAAGATAATATAACAAACAATATTGAGACATAAATTATATGTAAGCAATAAAGTAAAGTGTGTCACGGAGTTAGCTAGAAACCGCAACATTTTATTAATACTTGCAAGTTTTTGTAAAAAGATAAAAACATTTGTCTAAATGAAACAAAAAATGTAAATACACAGATATTTATTTGGCACTTACTAAAGTGCGTAGGTATCCATGCGTTGGGTCGTAACCTTTCCTAAAGATAGCATCTCTTGAGATTGCAGATATTCCATGTGCGTTGTAGCTCACGGCCTTCCATGTCACGCAGCTTGTACGCGCCTTGTCCTAGTGCTTCAATGACCTCATAGGGTCCTTCCCACTTTGGTCCAAGTTTACCTGTGTCTTCTGCGTGGCTTGCATCATTTGCGCGGTACACAAAGTCGCCAGGTCTGAATGAGGTGCTTCGAACTTTAGCATCGTAGTATCCCTTCATCTTTGACTTGGTTTTTGCCTCTCGTATGGCTGCGCGCTTGCGCCTTTCCTCCTGTAGGTCCAAGTCTATCCGTCGTTCGTCGTCGTTGGTTGCGACATTAACTTTCGCGGTGCGGATAGTTGGCATCCCAATTTCAGCTGGTATAACAGCTTCTGTCCCGTAGACAAGGGAAAAAAGGAGTGTCTCCATTGCTAACCTTGATTATCGTGCGGTGTGCCCATAAGACATGCGACAATTCGTCCACCCATCTTCCTTTGGTTTGTCCAGACGCGCTTTAATTCCTTCACCTAGACTACGATTTGCGCGCTCAACTAAACCATTGGTTTGTGGGTGTTTTACTGATGCGAAGTGTTGTGTTATATGTAACTCTGCGCACCAGTCTTTGAACGGGTTATCACGGAATTGTTTTCCATTGTCCAAAACGATCTCCCCAGGTAATCCAAAACGGCATACGATATTTTCCCAAACAAAGCGTTTTACTTGATTACCTGTGATTGTCGCTACTGCCTTTGCTTCGATCCATTTAGTGAAGTAATCGATTGCAACAATAAGGAATTTAAGTCCTCCCGCTGCGACAGGGAAGGGGCCCGCAATGTCAATACCCCACTTATAGAATGGCCATGGAGAAGTGATAGGTGTTAGCTCTTTTTGTGGTTTGCGCGGGATGGGTCTGTGAACTTGGCAGTCGTTGCATTTCCTTATCACATCGCGCGCATCACGGTGCATAGTAGGCCAGTAGTATCCTGAGCGCAATGCGCGTGCTACGACGGACCGTGGTCCTGAATGCATACTGCATGAACCAGCGTGGATCTCTCGGAGTACGTAATCTGCCTGAAGAGGTCCAACGCACCGAAGCCATGGTTGTAGGAATGAGCGCCGATATAGGATACCATCTCTAAGTTCGAACCTCTGCGCCGTGCGCCGTATCCGTCGAGCGTCTTTCTGCTCCTCTGGCAATTTGCCCTTGTTTATAAAATCGATGATAGGGGTCATCCATGTAGGATCCTGCTCTTCTATCACCGTAGATATCTCCATCTCCGAGATGGACTTGTTCTTTAGAATCTCCACCAATACTTGTTTTGACAGGTGCGCAAAGCTTGTAGATGCAATCTTGCTCAGTGCATCTGCTTTTTTGTTTTCCCCTCTAGGGACTTGTTTGATGGTAAACTTATCAAAACTTTGAATTAGTGACTTTGTCTTTTCAAGGTATTGAACCATGTTGTCCTCTTTAGCCACATATTCGCCCAACACATGGTTGGCTACTAATCGAGAATCCACGTTTGCTTCTAGGTTGCGTACACCCATTCGAGTTGCAATGCGCAATCCAGCGATTAGGGCCTCATATTCTGCCTCGTTGTTCGTGGCTGTGAATTCAAAATGCAGTGCGTAAGTGAACTCCATTCCTTCTGGATTAGTGAGTATAAGGCCAGCGCCCGACCCATCCACGCATGAAGATCCATCCGTGAATAAGATTCATGGCTCTTGTAGTTCTACCTTGCTTGGTGGAGGTGCGGCATCGGTGTCTGGCTTTTCGATGATGAAGTCTGCTAGTATTTGCCCTTTAACCGCAGTGCGTGGTCTGTAAGAGATGGTATACTCGCCTAGTAGCACACTCCATTTTTGTAATCGCCCCGATGCGTCAGGTTTAGAGATAACTTGCTTAATAGGTTGGTCAGTAATCACTGCTATTGGGTGCGCTTGAAAGTATCTACGCAGTCTTTTGGCAGCAAATACTAATGCCAAGACCAACTTCTCCATTGGGCTATAGTTAATCTCTGTCTTCTTGAGCGCTTTGCTTACGAAGTATACCGGTGTTTGTACAGAGTTCCTCTCTGTCAGTAGCACTGCGCTGACTGCTCCATGAGTCGCAGATAAGTAAACGATTAATTCCTCCCCTGGTCGGGGTGCGACAAGCTTAGGAAGCGCTGCTATATGTTGCTTAAGCTGTATGAAAGCCTCTTCCGCTTCCGCAGTCCAACGAAAGTCTCCCTTTTTTGTACACTTCTTGAGTGTTTTAAAAAGAGGGAGTGACTTATCCGCTGATTTGGACAGGAATCTGTTCAAACCGGCTAGTTTCCCATTTAGAGACTGAACTTCTTTCAGCGTGCGTGGTGAAGGAAGTTGGATGACAGCCTCTGTTTTTTCTGGGCACGGCTTAATGCCATCTGGTTCTATCAGATATCCCAAGAACATGCCTTCTGTAGCACCGAAAGTGCACTTCTTGGGATTTAGCTTCATGTTGATCGCCCGTAGCGTTCTAAATGTTTCTTCTATATCGCGCACCACTTCGTCTTCAGTATGGCTTTTTATGACAAGATCATCCACATAAACTTCTAAGTTGCGGCCCACTTGCTTTTCAAATGCATTATCTACCAATCGCTGGTAGGTGGCGCCCGCATTCTTCAGGCCAAAAGGCATCTTTGTGTAACAATAGACACCTTGGCTTGTGTGGAAAGCTATTTTTTCCTCGTCTTCCTTGGCCATTTGGATTTGGTGGTACCCTTTATATGCGTCTAAGAAACATTTAAAGGGATATCCACACAGAGATTCTACCTTCCAGTCTATCTCTGGCAGCGGAGAGCAGTCCTGTGGACATGCTTTGTTGAGATCAGTGAAATTCACACACATCCGCCAACTGCCATCACCCTTCTTGACCATGACTGGATTAGAAATCCAGTCATGGTAATAGACTTCATGCATGATGCCTGCGTCCACAAGTTTGTGTACTTCCTCCAGAATGGCTTTTGCGCGCTCTGGAGCTTGGCCGCGCTTTTTCTGCCGCACTGGGGAATATCCTTGTCGGATTTTTAGCTTGTGTTCTGCGATCGAGCGTGGCACACCGGTCTTGTGCTTTGGTTCCCAGGAAAAGATATCCAGATTCCTCTGTAAGAGTGAGCACACGGCTGCTCTGCCTTTGTCAGACAGCGATCCTCCGATTGATACTTCTTGCTCTGGGTAATCGGGGTGAATTGCGACCTTCAAATTTGGAACTTTAGCTGCGTTCTGTTCTGGGACGTGCGTCGTCTCACATGAAATCGTGTTACATTCTTCTGGTGGCGCAGCGTTGTTATAAATGGTGACAATGCCGCCTTCTACTGGGAATTTGAGCATCCCATGCGCTGTGGATGGTACCGCGCGCAACGCCGAGATTCCTGACCTTCCAATGATGCCATTGTATGGCGAAGGAGATTTGATCACCATAAAGTTCATCCAGGCTGTCGCGGAGTGTTCCTTATCACCAACAGCGACTAGTAGGCGCAGTTGCCCCATAGGCCATACTTTTTCTCCTGTAAAGCCAGTAAGCGCAGTCGTGGCTGAACTTAACTGTCTTTGTATCTCAGGACGCAATCTCTTGAAGCAATGTTCATACATTATATCCGCTGATGCGCCTCCATCGACATACATGCGGTGGATGTCGTGACCCCCCGCATTTATTTCAATGGTAAGTGGTTCTGCCACTGTGTTGTCCGCGGTCAAGGTGGGGAAGGAGATTTCGCTTCCCTGAGAGAATTTCTGGCTCACCTTTTGCCTAGTCTTTCGCTGCCATGATTGTATCATGTAGATAGTATCAACTTTTTCCTTAGGCGCTTCTTTCTTGCCTCCGGTTCTCTGCTTGTCTTTCCCCTCCTTAATATTTTTAACGAGGTGGTCCAATCTGCCTTCTTTCACTAGTTTCTCAATTAGTTGGCGTAATTGGACACACTCATTAGTGGTATGGCCCTTCTGTGCGTGATATTCGCAGTATCCGTTCCCTACGCGCCGATCCTCAGGGGTGCGCATAGGTGGGGGTCTTGGAAAGTTCGCACCTTCCGTCGCAAATATCTCCTTGGGAGTTTTTGTTAATGGGGTGTACTTGTCGTTTCCCCGTCCGACCCCTTGGGTGCGATAACTTTTGTTACGATTGCCACTCTGGTCATTGGATTGTCTCCTTGACTCCTCTTGTGACCTATAATTCGAGTAACCTTTCTTACTATCCGCAGCCGCTGCTTCTCCTTGGACGAAGGACCTTGTGCGCTTCATGAGCTCGTCAAAGGTTTGGGGAACCCTATCGTTTAACTTTTTTTATCAAATCTGGGTTATTGATTGCGTTCATAAAACCCAATATTTTTAGTATCTCTGGGCACGCCTTGACTTGCATGCATTCGTCCTTATAGCGCTCCATGAAAGCGCTTGTGGATTCCCCTTGTCGCTGTTTTACCCTAGCGAGCTCGACAGGGTTTTTGGCGCACTTCTTCCTTTGAGTAAAGTTTAAACGAAACGCCTTTCGCAACTCTTCAAACCCACCGATGCTTCTGCGTGGAAGCTTACTAAACCAATTGCGCGCATTCCCTACTAATGTAGAGTTAAACATATGGCACCACACAGGTTGTGGCCAATTTTCGATAGTGGCTGCTGATTCAAAATTTTTTAGGTGATCGTCAGGATCACCTGTCCCATCATATGTTTTGACATTAGCAGGCATGCGCCTTCTCTTATTTTCCGAAAAATCGCTGATGCGCCTAGTAAACGCATCAACTTTTTGGCGACGCCAGGGAAGAGACATGTCTTCGTCTTCCTGGTCGCGGTATTTTCCCCTTGATTTCCAGTGTCCGGTTTCTTTGTCCTCGTTGTCCGAGGAGTCACTTGAGGGTGAGCTTACTCTTTTGCGACGCTTGCGTCGACTATCATCGGAATCTGAGCTTGTTCCTCTGCGGCGCTTGCGCCGACTATCCTCGGAATCAGAGCTTGAAGGGCTTTCACTTGGGGAGCATCGTCGCCCAAGCCTATCATGAACCCTGCGACTGCCAAGCCTAGTGTGGACATTGGCGCGCCGTTCCCCATCCTCATGCTCCTCCAGATGCTGAAAGTCGGCTGCTTCATCATCCACAACCTTCCTTCCAATCCTGGTAAACACTGGGTGTTTGCGGCTATCCTTCTCGCGTCTTTCCTTTCGGTGGCGCGGTGGGGATGCTTCATCCTCAGGGTCGAAGTTGAGCCTGGCGTGCAGACTTTGGCTTGACCTCTTTTTTGCCTCCTCTCGCATGAGCGCAGCCAAGGCTTCGTAGTTTTGAGATACGAAATCACTTGGCGCTAGTTCGGGCGTGACTCCTTCTAGTGCGAGGGAGTCTGTTTCTAAAACAAGATCCTTGTTTCGGATTGGCGCATTTGGTGGTTCAGTGAAGTTTATTTCTGGCATGGTGAGAGGAGTGCGCTGTATGTCTACCGTGCTAGTACTTGTTGTAGTAGCATTGGTAGTCATAGTGAGCGGTTCTATTGGAGTAAAGAGCAGATCTGAGTACGATCCTAAGTTTCTAGGCGCACTGGTTGTTCCAGAGGTTTGCTTAGAGGCCGCATCAGTTTGTTGTTTCTTCCCTAGTAGGTCGTCATGCGTTTTCTTCGCATGCGGAGTCCGCTGATTTCCGTGCTTCGTCATTCTAGTTCTTCGGAAAGCTCTTAGTGTAGGGTCCCACGGATGGCGCCACTTGTTGATACAAAAGTTGGGCATTCCTTGATTCCGTACCAATCAGATCTTAATGCTTGAGACCTGCGCACTAAGAAAACCAAAAGACACCGTTAGGCTTATCGTGGGATTGTCTCCCACGATTATCCTCCGGCGTGAGAGTAAGTAATCGGTTTTAGGGTTTGTAGAAGAGTTAGGGTTTGTAAGTCGTACCTTTAATGAGAGTCGAAGGACTCTTTATATACACACGAAGCCCTAGTTGGTTTCGTGTTCCTTACCCTTCGCGTATCCCGCCTAAGTCGGCTACTTGATATATATCCCATAAATAAGAGATATCTTATATCAAAGTCGTAAATAACTTCGGGCTTGGGCTATCGTGAGCCCAAACCGTTATCATAATAGCCCATTCGTGATGGGTATGAGTCCATTTGTGATGGACTTAAGTGTGGGTCGGGTTCGTGACCCGAATGCGGACTATACGTCATCAATATGCTTGACCTGTGAGACTTTCATTGTGAACTAATTTCAGATCCATGGTAATATATGTGTAATGAATACGTTCTTGGTAGGATTGTTAGAAATGGAATGATGGCTGATATTAAACGCGTAACACATAAGGATAGTTTTGTCAACTATTTTTCAGTTGCATGATAATTTATGTGTAACACATAGAGGTCCCTATAGGATTGCTATGATTAGCAGTTTAGCACAAATGACATGAACAATATCATGTGGTTAGAGATTGTTGCGTACGTCTTAGAGTCGTTACAAATTTAACCATGCATAATGTAAAATCGCATTTATTCAGACACTTCTGTGTTTTTGGAAGGTTTGTCCAACAATTTAATCTTTTGTATTAAACCGGCCGCCTTACAAACTAAACTTCAATTCCCTTAGGATAGCTTTGTTGTAATTATATAATCATGACTATCATATATATAAACAATTAACATCAAAGAACACATATACGGAAGCATAGGATACATAACACATAAATAATTAACCGAATTAAATAGTAAGCGTACCTTGATGATTCTAGCAAGAACAAGAATCAAACCGAGCAATAAAGTGATGAACCCTAATTAGGGTTTAAACTGATTACACGAATTGCCCCTTACCTTTTTTTGCAATTCAATACAAGATACTTACAATAGTGTGTAAGTATCACGTTCTTGTACACACAAACTAATACCAAATTAACGTTATGCAAGTAATAACACAAAACAAGAATTTTTTGACTATCAAAAAATTCGATCGACCCTATAAGGGTATAGTTCGATCGGTTTTAGACAAAGGAGAGGGAAAAACACAAGGTTTAGGGTATTAGTGTGTACAAGAGTCCCCAATAATGAATTCTAGCCTTTGTTTATATAGTAGAGCAAACTTAGAGGACAAGTTAGCCAAGGATTAGGAAACACAAACCCTTGGCCGATCGGTTATAACCCTTTAGGGCTTCCGGATCCTTCTCGACTTTCCTATTTTTCACTCTTAAATTGTTTCCTTTTATCGGTTTAAACGGTCGTTAGTCATTGTCCGTTAAATACTAACATCCGTTAAATGTTTTGCGCATATAATAATTAAATATAACATTTTATAAACAATTATTAATCATTAATTCTTCATTTGTAACGTGTGCAATCTCGTGATCTCGAGTTCGATCCTAACACACAACTATTATTTTATGTCTATAAAACTAACAGCTCCCACTTAAACATATTATAATAGTTGTGATCACATCGGTTAGCGTCTTGCAACACACCGATGCCTCTAGTACAACTCGAGTAGGTCTCCTGAAAAAACCTTTAATGATTCATCATTATTATTATCCTTTTGTTTCTAATACTACATTAAATAAAGATATGGATTTATCTTTATTCAAATATTATGTTTCTCGTTGTTTGTGATTGAGCAACATTACCAAATCTTCTGAACATATTCAGGGGAGATCTTGGGCGTGGCCACGCATACATCTTGTCAACCTTACGAGGGGCCCAGCAGTATTAAATTCCAAAAATAAATTTGGAGGAACAAATTCTATCTTGACTACAAGCATAACCTATGAACTTTGCAACAATTCCGAAAACAATCCTTATGACTACCAGTTACATATAGCGTTAAATTGTTCCACAGAATGCACTACATTCATAACAGTTATCTGGTATCTCAAGTCTGGGGATAACTATTCATGATTTACTTAATAATATCTATAAGTAACATCATGTAGTTGGGATAAGTCCTATATTCAATTTATTGAATATCATGTGAATTTGGTATGACAACGCATCAATATACTTTCTAAGTATATTATACCAAAACTCATATTTGTCTTAATTTAATGATATTCCCATATCATTAACTGACAACGGACGTTTAGAATAACTAACTTATTCATGGATTAAACATGCAAATATATAGGACAACAATATTAAATAATGAACATAAACATAACCAATATTTTATTTCATTAAAAATAATAAATGTTTACAATATCCTTTATCCAAATACTAAACACAGTTATGCATGAAACTACTAGCTAATCTAAGTCCAATGCCATAGGCAAGTTCAGCAAGCTTTTCTTTAGCTAAAGCCTTAGTGAATGGATCAGCTAAGTTATCATCTGTGTGAACTTTCAAGAGATTTATTTCACCTTCGCGGACTTGTTCCCGAACATAGTGATACTTCCGTAGAAAATGTCTGGTGCCCTTCATGACTCCAGGTTCATTGGCAAATATGATTGCAGCAGAATTGTCGCAATACATATTAATATGCGATTCAATTGAAGGCATAACACCAAGCCCTGAAATGAATTTCCTAATCCAAACAGCCTCCATTGCAGCTTCTGAAGTAGCTATGTACTCGGCCTCTGTCGCAGACATCGCAATTGTACTCTGCTTCTTGCTCCTCCAGTCTACTGCTCCTCCATTGATAACAAAGACATAACCTGTAACACCCCCAAAATTATAGCAGCGGAAGATAGTACACTGGGGTATTACTTCCTAGCACAAAGTACAAGTTACAGAAAACGACTCTATAAAAGAGACGTTTTTAAAAGTGTTTCACATTTGATACATTAAATTCTCAGAGTTTGTAAAGGTCCCAACAGTTTTCATAAAACACAATGTTTTCAAAAGATTTCAAATGTTTTAAACATAACATAAATCTTTAAAATATAGTCTCTTCAAATGTGAAAATATGCCGAGTCCTCAAAATATATCCGTGCGACTCCATCCAAGACCTTCATGCCTTTAAACCTGAGATAAAACATGCTAAAACGTCAACACAAAGGTTGAGTGAATCCATAGAGTTTTAGTAATAAGCAGTTGATCACAATATAATTCAGTTCATAAAAATGACTAAGCAACAAATGCATAGTCTAATTCAGTTATTATTGCCCTAAGCTCGTGACCCCGACACTACGTATCTAATTTCGAATCAGCCCTTATACATAGGTAATAGCCACACCAATCATTTTGGACGAATACAATACACGACTGCCATATAGGCACGTTCTTTCTGGTGGGGATTGTTAGTTCCAATAGATCTATTCACTGTATTCGCGTTCACTCGCAAGTGATTAACGGTTCACGATAAAGGGACTTTTGGCTATGGGAAACTTAGGCAATAATAATAACATGATAGCATCCAATTTCAAAACAACTGTGATCATAAATATTTATAGCATGTATCTCCCCCACGGAGTTTATAAAACAATTAAAGTAAAACTTGGGGCTATGAACTCACCAATAATGAATTAGCAACAGAAATCGGAGAAGTGTGCACGTCGAGAAAAACCGCAAAGATCACAAGTGACCTAGATAAAATATAACACGACTTAGGCTCGGGGATTAAATTATAATACTTTATTTTTAAGACTTAACTCAGTACTTGAACTCAAAATATCATATGGTCATTTATTTAAAAGTCTTATAGCAAGACATGGGTCAAAAAGACGTTTATAAAAGCTTAAATGGTTTAAAATGCAAAGCTGATGGAAAATTTATGAAATTACCTCACTAATCGGGTCGCCATTTCTAAACCGTGAAGGCTAAAATTATGAACTTTATATGCTTAGAAAGGTATGACTCTGTACTATATGAAAATCAAGGCCTTACATAACTGAGAACCTCAGAACCTGGGTAAAATTACCAATTTACCCCTGAGTCTCTAATTAGTTATACTCAGCATCCAAATGAGCCTAGTAAAAAGGGTTTATCTTTTTATCTACAGGTCTAATGTACACATGGCCTGTGGGAAAAGTTTTCTACAGGTCTTAGCTACAACTTTCATGTTTTCACCAACCTAGTGTTCTTTGCAACATTTTAGAGTAAATAGCCTATCAAATCTGACATGCAATTCTGGACCAGTTTTAGTGTGGATTTTCTCTAAAAATCATCGGGATGAATTAAGAGGTAATGTTTTCGGGGAAATGATCCTAAGACACAGTTCTAATTCACTATATTTTTATTTTAGTTCAAAATGTCCCTGAGATAAAATGGGATGGTCGTTTTGTCTATTAAAATTCTGGGCAGATTTGACCAATAACTAGCAAGATGCTTTATGCTTTTATATTTAATTTTTGGGTAAAACATGTAATGACCATTCATGCTCATCATTTTTAGGAATCAAAATATCAATAAGACCAGGAACCAAAAGGTTTTTAAGGAAAAATTAAAGGTGTTTATAATAACAAAACAAGGTGATTACAAGAATCACAAATCAAGATTTATCCAACAACTCTTGCTTTCCAAAACCCAATCAAGCCTAAACTACATATCTAACACCTAAAAATCTTATGAAAACTTGAATCAAATCCTTCCAATTGAATGCATGCAAGAGTTGATTAGTTTATCCTAGGAAAACCTCTAAAATCATAAGGATGAGATCAAAAGAAATTAGGGAAACATACCAAGATGAAGACTAGTTAAATGCACAAGATTATTGAAGTAGAAGATTTGATGAAAATGGTGATGTTGGGGCTGCTTAGCCACGACCCTAAGAGAGAAAAGGGCAGATTTTTGAGTGAAATAATGATGGTGATATGCCCTATGTTGAAGGATTTGAGTTTATGTATGGTTTTTCTTTAATATGATAAAATGTGTCACATGTGGGGGTATTAAAAGGGGTGAACGGTTTTTGGGGTCCCAATGTAAGCCAAAGATCAGATTTTATCTATATTTGATTAATATTTGAAGTATTAGTGTGTTTGTAGGGTTTAAACCAAGCGTACGGTCTTAAAAACGCGAATTACGCTGTACCGGGTGAACTGAAAACGTGAATTTTAGAAAAGTGTTATCAAAACATTATGAAATTGTTATGAAGTGTTAAAATGGATAATTTTAATATTTCATGGGAGCCTTGTGTTTTCCGGAGTGTTAAAACGAAACTAAAAATAAACAAACGCAGGCTTAAAACACGAGTTGTTACCAAAATTTGACGAAATCGTGAAACGAAACAGATAATGTGAAATATAGAAATTTTTGAATACTAGGAGCATATGATGGAATATTAAACCACTAATGACATGAAAACGGATAGAAATCCTAAGCACTGCTCATGAATAGCTAGAAACGCGAAAATCGCTAAATCGGGTACTTTTATGCATAGTTTGTAAAAATAAATGTCACAAGGATAATATTTTCATAACAATATCACATTTAACTTAAAATGACCAAAATTGATGTTTCATAAATTTTCCGAGCCTTTCGGAGTGTTATAATGTCATTAAAGCTTAAAACGCGAGCCGAAAACGCGTAAAACGTAAAATGTGCACACTTCGCGTAGAAATGGAAAATTACATTATTCCATATGAAAACAAGTATGTGGGGATACATAAATCATATTAATGGGTAGTCTAAGCATAGCCTGACTCAAATTACAAATTTCAGTGTACGTGTCACGACGTACGCGGGCAACTTTCCCGGCAAAAGCCAATTTACTTAAAATAGCATAATAAGCAAATAAAATTAGTAAAATAATGACTTGGAAATTTCTCGATTGTTACATAACCAGTCTGAGACTTCGCATCATCTTTGTCACATTGCCAAGACGCATCACAGTAACCTGTTACATAAAGTTCTGTAGCTGGATTTCCACCATACACAAGAAACATATCTTTCGTATGCCTAAGATACTTAAGAATATGTTTAACAGCAATCCAATGTTTATCACCTGGATTCTTTTGAAATTGACTGGTGATATTTTGAGCGAACGCCACATCTGGCCTTGTGCGTCTCACCGCATACATAATAGATCCTACTGTCGAAGCATAAGGAACTTTGCTCATGCGTGCCACCTATGCAGGTGTTGAAGCACATAACTCACTGCTCAAACCATGTTTCACTTCGATTGGCAAATATCCTTTCTTGGAATTTTGCATATTGAATCTCTTCAATATTTTGTCAATGTAAGCACTTTGACTTAATCCGATTAACCGCCTTGATCTATCTCTATAGATCTTGATTCCCAGAATATATGCAGCTTCCCCTAAATCCTTCATTGAAAAGCACTTTCCAAGATATGCCTTAACCTTTTGCAAACTTGGAATGTCTTTTCCCATGATCAATATGTCATCAACATATAGAATAAGGAAAATTACATTACTCCCACTAGCTTTGTGATATACACATGGCTCATCAAAATTCTGAGTAAATCCAAACCTTTTGATTTCTTCATCAAATCTTTTATTCCATTGCCTTGATGTTTGCTTCAATCCATAAATGGATCTTTGAAGTTTACATGCACGGTTTGGAAATTTTGGATTCACAAACCCCTCAGGCTGCGCCATATAGATATCTTCATCTAGGCGACCATTTAAGAAGGCGGTTTTGACATCCATTTATCAAATCTCATAGTCATAGTATGCTGCTATAGCTATGAGAATCCTAATAGCCCTAATGTCAGCTACAGGAGAAAAGGTCTCCTCGTAGTCAACACCAAATGTTTGAGTAAAGCCTTTAGCTACCAAACGGGCTTTATAGGTATGTACCTTGCCATCCATGTCAGTTTTCTTCTTGAAGAGCCACTTACTTCCAACTACCTTGGCATTGGGAAGAAGGTCTACTTCAATCCAAACATTGTTATCTTTCATGGATTGCATTTCTCCATTCATAGCAACTACCCATTTATCCTTTTCAGGACTCTCAATGGCAGCTCTATAATTAGCAGGTTCATTAAGATCCCCTAATATAGTTTTCTCAACTTTTACGTTAAGACATAGACATTCAGGAGCTTTCACATGTCTTGAAGACTTGCGAATGGGAACAATTTCAACTTCAGGTGGAGGACCCAGACTTTCAGGTTCCACAGGAAGTACGCTAGTATTTTCAGAAGGTAATGTATCTACATGATCATCTTCCAGATCATAAACTCTCCCACTGAAATCTTGAGATATAAGTTCCTTTTCTAAAAAGTCTCCATATCTAGCAACAATTACTTTGTTTTCAGGTGGATAGTAAAAGTAGTAACTCATCGTTTCCTTTGGGTATCCTACAAAGATACACTTTACAGATCTCTGTTGGAGTTTATTTGCTGAGTCACGTCTTATATACGCCTTGCAACCCCAGACCTTTAAATAAGACAAGTTTGGAGCTTTTCCATTCCATATTTCATATGGTGTCTTATCAACCTTCTTAGTGGGAACCATATTCAAAATACGAACCGCAGATTCTAAGGCATAATCCCAAAAAGATAAAGGAAGAGTTGTAAGATTAAACATTAATCGTACCATGTCTAACAATGTACGATTTCTTCTCTCAGATACACCATTTTGTTGTGGAGTATATGGAGATGTGAGATTCTTGACAATTCCATTCTCAGCTAAATAATCTTTAAACTCTTGGCTTAAGTATTCACCGCCTCTATCGGATCGAAGAGCTTTAATCTTCTTTCCTAGTTGCAATTCTACTTCTGCTATAAAAACCTTAAATGTTTCAAACACTTCATGTTTATATTTAAGCAAGTAAACATAACCATATCTGCTGAAATCATCGGTAAAGGTTAAGAAGTAGCTAGCACCTTTCCTTGACACATGTCTAAGTGGTCCACACACATCAGTATGTATTAAACCAAGTAGATTAGAAGCCCTTTCCATATTACTATGAAAATGTTTCTTAGTCATCTTCCCAGATATACAAGACTCACATTTATCAAATGATTCATCATTGATACTTTTCAAAAGCCCATCATGTTGTAGCTTTTTCATGCGAGTCTTGCCTATATGAGCAAGTCTACAGTGTCAAAGGTAAGAAGAATTCAAGTCTGACTTAATTCTCTTACTTATGCTATACATTGAATTATTATTATTGGACATACAATCATTCATATCAATCTCAAACACACCATTAACAGCAATAGCATTAAAATAAAAAAACATTATTTAAAGAAACAGAAATTCCATTGCTATTGATAATGTGATTAAAACCAAGATCCAATAAACAAGAAAAGGAAACAACACCCCTAACAATTGAAGGTGCATAATGACAATTGTTTAATAATAGTACTAAGCCCGAAGGTAAAACTAAATTAAACATTCCTATGGCTTCAACAGTTGCAGGTGCTCCATTTTCCACATGCAGATATTGCTCCCATAGGCAAGCTTCATTTCCACTCTAAACCCCTGCAGCGTATTACAAATGTGAATACCGCATCCAGTATTATATACCCAGGAATTAATTTTATTATTTAGAGTAAATAATTCAATCATAAGTAAGTTACCTGAAGTGCTGGCGCCCAAGTGCCCAGTCTTCTTGTTCTTACTTTCCCGCAACTCTTGGATATAAAGAGGACAGTTCCTCTTCCAGTGACCAACTACATGACAGTAGTGGCAAGCCTGATCCTTCTTTGGATTATCCTTCTTCTTAGGAGGGTTTTTCTTGGGTTGTGGTTGATAAGCCATAACTTGCTTACCCTTATCAGCCTTACCCTTTCCTTTACCCTTCTTGTTCGCATTTGGCTTGTTAATCCTACCCCCTTGAATAGCAAGTACCTGGGGCGTAGAAGTAGAAGTCCTTAGTGGTAAACCTTTCTCGTAATCAATAAGCAGTGCATGTAAATCAGAAACTTTCTTCCCCACGCAGTGCATATTGAAATTACGCACAAAACCACTAAATTCCTTAGTAAGGGATCTATTGATTAAGTTGATGGCAATGTCTTGTTCATAGACCTTGCCAAGTGCTTGTAGTTGATCCATGTAACCTTTCATTTTCAACACATGAGCACTTACCAGTTCACCATCTGCCTGTTTGCAACCATGTAGAGATTCCATCAAATCATAGACCTCAACAGTTTGTGGTTTTTCAAAAAAATTTCTGAGTTCGTTTATCATGTCCATAGGGAAGTAATTCTCAAACTGTTTTTGAAGAGAAGGTTTCATCGCCCCTAACATCAAACAGGCCACATCATTATGCGTCTTATACTCAGTTTTCCACACTGCTCTTTCTTCATCAGTTGAAGTGTCAGCAGGAGGTTCAGTAGAACAAGGCTTAGTTAAATATTCAAGTTGATCTAGCACTCGCAGGACAATCCTGAGTGAACGATACCAATCATTGAAATTCTGAGAGCCAGTCAATTTTTTCCCGTTCAAAAAATTATTTGAACACATAACTCATAGTGGTGTTATTGTTTTGAGCCATTTCTACATATAAAGAAAGTTCAAAATTAGTATTTTCGATAATACAATTTTTTTAAAGAAAATAAAATACCCTAGGAAATATTCATATAACCATAGTATTTTCTTGAAAACTAGGATCCAAATTATCATAGTTTCATTACATCAGTTGATCTGCTAGTGATGAAAGTATATAATAAGGTAATCTGTCGAACAATAATTGGCAAACAATTTCTAATTCCTAGATCACTATGGGATTTATATTGGCAAACAATTTCTAATATAAGCATGTTTTAACCCCATCTATGCCTTGAGTCCAAGCTCTCACTTACAACTCAATTTAAGTCGTCTGATTAAAAAACTGTAAATCACCATAATTCCATTACATCAGTTGATCTGCTAGTAATGAGAGTATGAAATTTACCTTTCCATTGTAATCTAGTCCAAGCTCTCACATGACTAAATTACAACTTCAAGTGTTCTTTAACTAGATGGCATAGACTTAATTTTAAAGGGTACTAATTTTGATGTGTCAATCAAAATATGTACGAAGAAGCATGCATACATCTTCGTATCACAAGTTTTTCAAAACCTTTTTACCAATTTTTAAGCTAAGATTTAAATCAACAAAGTTTTAATTGAGGTATTGGGTTCACCAATCAAAGAATTACCTACAATTATCGCCCACTATATCCTACTACTGCATGAGTCAAAAGACCCAAGTTATTCGGATAATTACCATAAAGTGGAACGTGGAATTGAGGTCAATTCACCCTTAAGGTGATTTTGTACATAACATAGTCTTACTTGGTAGCTCCAATTTGACGCACAAAGGAGCGTAGAAACAAAGGTCAAAGCGAATCTTATTAAAAACCCGTTTCTAGTTAAACCCCTCTTATAGTTTGTCACAATTGAGTGAGCCGTTCGTACTATTGGTATAAAACTCAACAATCAATTAAAAGTTTATGACTTTAGTCTTAAAAACATGTCATAAATTATAATCTTGCTAGTCTCGCCTGGGAGCAAATTACCGTGCGAAGCGAACCACTATCGGCACATAAGACTTTGCAAGATTCATAATTTATTACATCAAGTTTCACTATTATTTAGTCCATTTATTTTCTTAACAAAAAATTACCCTTTTTGCTTAAAACATGTCGAACAATTAAACAAAAACAAGTACTCCCTCCGTCCCATATTAAATGTCCACTTTGACTTTTTTTGGTCTTTATTATTCAACTTTGACCATAAATAATTTTGTTTGTGTTATATAATACTTGATGAAAATTATACCAATGAAAATACTTTTAAAACCCAATCCATTCATATATTTTGCATCAAGTATTATATAACACAAACAAAAATATTTATGATCAAAGTTGAATAATAAAGACCAAAAAAAGTCCAAGTGGACATTTAAAAAGGGACGGAGGGAGTAATAATTAAAGAATAAACAACTAAATAACACACATAACTTAACAATTAATTATGTAAACAATGAGCCACATGCAAACTAATTCGATAACCTATTAATAATCAATCTATGTTTAATTATGCATATATTTAACTAAGACTATCACTTACAATGGTAAGTGAGCCACATGCATCGATAAATCGATCGCGTTAGTCATAATTAAATATATACCAAGTTGCACATAATTGATTACTTAATTAATTAATTGGAGTCTTCCCCAATTCGACATCTATCAATTAACTTACATGTGAAAACAAATAAATCATCACAACAATGAATCCATGCCAAACATGCACGTTTGCATGGATTCTTCCTAACAATTAGCATATTGCCACATGATCACTTACAAATACATAAACATGTTAAACCTAGGGTTTCTAATCAAATTAAATAACCAAACATAAACCATAACAATTAATTAAGGGCAATCGGCCCTAAAATTAAAATTAGGGTTCGAATTGGATTTAACCCTAAATCGACCAACATGTATAAAACTTAATCAAGATTCGTTTTTATGTGTTTTCGGTAATTAATTACATGTTATTACGGATCGTGATGCCACTGTTATAATTATATAATCATGACTATCATATATATAAACAATTAACATCAAAGAACACATATGCGGAAGCGTAGGATAGATAACACATAAATAATTAACCGAATTAAATAGTAAGCGTACCTTGATGATTCTAGCAAGAACAAGAATCAAACCGAGCAATAAAGTGATGAACCCTAATTAGGGTTTAAACGGATTACACGAATTGCCCCTTACCTTTTTTTGCAATTCAATCAAAGATACTTACAATAGTGTGTAAGTATCACGTTCTTGTACACACAAACTAATACCAAATTAACGTTATGCAAGTAATAACACAAAACAAGAATTTTTTTACTATCAAAAAATTCGATCGACCCTATAAGGGTATAGTTCGATCGGTTTTAGACAAAGGAGAGGGAAAAACACAAGGTTTAAGGTATTAGTGTATACAAGAGTCCCCAATAATGAATCTTAGCCTTTGTTTATATAGTAGAGCAAACTTAGAGGACAAGTTAGCCAAGGATTAGGAAATACAAA
Source organism: Artemisia tridentata subsp. tridentata (assembly GCA_021014915.2). Taxonomy (NCBI): domain Eukaryota; kingdom Viridiplantae; phylum Streptophyta; class Magnoliopsida; order Asterales; family Asteraceae; genus Artemisia; species Artemisia tridentata. Next base: position 476,939,180 of record CP139509.1, read on the forward strand.
CCCTTGGCCGATCGGTATAACCCTTTAGGGCTTCCGGATCCTTCTCGACTTTCCTATTTTTCACTCTTAAATTGTTTCCTTTTATCAGTTTAACGGTCGTTAGTCATTGTCCGTTAAATACTAACATCCGTTAAATGTTTTGTGCATATAATAATTAAATATAACATTTTATAAATAATTATTAATCGTTAATTCTTCATTTGTAACGTGTGTAATCCCGTGATCTCGAGTTCGATCATAACACACAACTATTATTTTATGTCTATAAAACTAACCAGCTTATAGACAAAATATTTGGTTTTATTATTGATTTACTGATTCTTAGTGACAACAACAGCCACCTACATTGTCCATGACTGTTAAAAGTCAATCATGGAATTTCATCATATTCGTTTTGAACAACATATGGTCCATGTTCAATGTATTACTCCGTATTATTTATATTATCAGAAGGCATTCAACAAGTGAATGTTCGACACTTTGACGCACTTGTCAAACTTTTTATTCCTGGCGCAATTCATGCCTTTTCAAAAAACTAAATAAATCGAAAACTTTAACGGAATCAAAAACTCATCAGCTACTGTTGCCTTCGACACCACACAGTTTGGAAAGCATGACGACGGAGGGGTTCCATGTACTTGATGAGAAGTCGTTAAGGGAGTATATTAAAGCTACGCCATCTTTGGCTTCAAAGTTGGGAAATGAAGTTGATAATTTGGACATCAAAGAAGTTGGTGATGGCAACCTTAACTTTGTCTACATAGTTACCGCGTCATCTGGCTCTCTTGTCATTAAGCAGGTTTTTAACCTTTATAATCATGAAGTTCACTGTTAGATTAATATCTTTATAATCATGAGTTTACTGCTGTCTTGATTTTTTTTTCTTTATATTCTTGGAGTAAACTACAAATATAGTCCCTTGACTATAATCTAATAGAGGAGTGCTAGACCAAAAAAAAACTTTCACAAAATGAGTTGACATTATTTGATCGGTGTATTTGGCTATAGTTCTCACTCTTCTTTTTTATTAAGTCAATCAACAAAAAACAACTCATTTTGTAGATGTGTTTTGTGGAAGCTTTTTGTGAGTCTAGCAATTCTCAATCTAATATATATTCTTGTTTAGCTTGTTAACTTTATGTAGCACTTTTGAGTCACTAAAACCAAGAGTGTTATATCTTTGATAAATCATATCAATTTTACTTTTAAACCTGATATTTATGGAAATATCATATGGTGCTAGAGGGTTTAAGTGGGTTGATTTTGGGCATATAAATAAGGTACAATATTGAAGTGTAGAGATTTTTTTTGTAAATATGGAGTTCTTTTGAAATTGACTTGTAAGGGTGGAGGGAGTGGTTTTGCCAACATCAACCTTCACCAAATTTCCACATCATTAATACCCAATAAAAATCTTACAACTCACACTTCACCAATTCACCCCAATTTTCACCAATTTGGTGGCATTGGTTTCACCTAATCACCTAATTGCCACATCACCTTTTCTTTTCCATTTATTTTTAATACATAAAACCACCCACAAAAACTATATAAAATTAAAAACATAACATTTTATTAATAACAAAAAAAAAAAAAAAAAAAAAAAAAAAAAAAATTACATAATACTTAATGCATTACATTAATAAAAGTCCACATAATAAAAACATAAAACATTAAACCGACAATCTAAAAATAAATTTTCCATCCGTTCTTCCTCCCAATTTCCCGCTTGTCGTTAAGAACGGCTTGCAAGTGCTCTTCGTTGGTAATGTGATCATGGGGCTCGTAAAAAAACTTCATCTCGCGCTGTCGGTTCTTGAACTTTGCCCCGTCGAGTTGCGTCGCCAACAAATCCGCCGCCAACTTGTCCTTCTCGCGTTTCTCGTCCAAATATTGTTGCTTACTTTTTGCGTACGAGCTAATGTCTTCCGCGGCACTTGAGATCGAAGTGGAGGATGCGCCTTGCTTTTTCTTTGACTTCCTTGAATCCCACGAAGGGATGGGGTCTTCATTCATGTTGAGAATAGAATTGATTTGGAGATGGTTGCGGATAAACCGATCGACTAGGTTGGGATCGGGTTTGTTTGGGGTTAGCGGTTTTTTTTGCTCTCTTTGGATCCATAGTTGATTTGGGTATGTAGTTTTTTTTGAAAATTGTATGTTTGTATGTGAAATAGTTGATTTGGGAAGAAGATTATGTGAAACGGTATGTTATTTATAGTTAAAAAAGAAAGGAATTTTTTTTTTTTTTACAAAAAATGGCCAACGGCCAAATTTTTAAATATTTGACCGTTGATGGGGCCCAGAAGCAAGATCCCAAGCTCTTTTTCACTCGGCAAAACTCACCGAATGCAACCTTCACCGATTTTCACCGCCCCCCTTGCGGCGGTGTTACCGATTTTGCCGAGCTTCACCAAACCCAAACCGAACCCACTCCCTCCAGCCTAAACATGAGTTGATTTTTATTTGCTTTGCAACAATGGGTTAAATTGACAAACTAAACCCTACCAGGTACCACATATTCTCATATATTTTCGTTTACACCCTTCTTTTATTCTTCTTTTCCCATATATATATTATATATATATATATATATATATATATATATATATATATATATATATATATATATATATATATATATATATATATATATCTGAAATTTTCATAATAGTAATACTTCTATACTAAGACAAGTTTTACGTAGTACTTCTAGGATATACTATGTCATTATTAGAGGATAAATAGGCCCAATCCCGGTTTGTTGGTTTAGGGTACTAAGGTTTCACCATTATAAATAATGGTAAATAATAAAGATATACTTACGGGGTTTCATTGTCTAACATAGTATCGGAACAGTTCTGATCCTCGGATCTAGGTGGCTACGTTGAGCCGCCTCCCTAAAACCACCCCGTCAAACCCTAGCCGGCACCCTCCAACCATTAATAAAAATAAAATAAAATGTTATCTCCGCTTTGCTTTTGCTGTTGCTGCTGTTAGAAGATTGCTACCGCTTGCTGTCGGATTTATGTTTATGTTCTTGTTTTATTGTTGAAAAAAAAAAGAAAACAAAAAGAAGAAGTTATAGTTGTTTTATTGTTTGTTTATTAGTCGATTGTTCGTGCGGCTTTGTTACCAGTTGACTAAAGTTGATCGTTGGTACCGGTCCCTAAAGTCGACACGGTTTTGTTACTAGTCGACTTAGCCGACCGTTGGTACCAGTCGGCTAAAGTCGACCGTTGGTACGGTTTTGTTACGAGTCGACTAAAATTATGTTTTTCTTATGTTAATGTTTTTTTTCTTTTCTTTTTTAGTATACTACTCCAGTCCGAGCTTTCGCAATTTCACCGCTCGGACTGTGGGGGAGTATTAGAGGATAAATAGGCCCAAGCCCGGTTTGTGGGTTTAGGGTACTAAGGTTTCACCATTATAAATAATGGTAAATAATAAAGATATACCTACGGGGTTTCATTGTCTAACATGATATCGGAGCGAGTCTGATCCTCAGACCTAGGTGGCTACGTTGAGCCACCTCCCCTAAACCACCCCGTCAAACCCTAGCCGGCACCCTCCAACCATTAATAAAAATAAAATAAAATGTTATCTCCACTTTGCTTTTGCTGCTACCGCTGTTAGAAGATTGCTACCGCTTGCTGTCGGATTTATGTTTACGTTCTTGTTTTATTGTTGAAGAAAAAAGAAAGAAAGAAGAAGAAGTTATAGTTGTTTTATTGTTTGTTTGTTAGTCGATTGTTCGTGCGGCTTTGTTACCAGTCGACTAAAGTTGATCGTTGGTACCAGTCCCTAAAGTCGACACGGTTTTGTTACCAGTCGACTTAGCCGACCGTTGGTACCAGTCGGCTAAATTCGACCGCTAGTATGGTTTTGTTACGAGTCGACTAAAATTATGTTTTTCTTATGTTAATGGTTTTTTTTTTTTTTTTTTTTTTTTTTTTTTTTAAATATACTACTCCAGTCTGAGCTTTCGTAATTTCACCGCTCAGACTGCGGGGGAGTATTAGAGGATAAATAGGCCCAAGCCCGGTTTGTGGGTTTAGGGTTCTAAGGTTTCACCATTATAAATAATGGTAAATTATAAAGATATACCTACGGGGTTTCATTGTCTAACAATCATAACATCAAAAAAATATTGATAACGTCATAATTAATACATTATAGAGTAAACTCCAAAATACATCCCTGTGGTTTACCCCATTTCACACCATACATCCCTCTCGAAAAACTTGCAACATACACATCCCCCATTAGTAAAAGTTAACCAATATACATCCACGAGGACGAACGGTGCAAATATTGTGTCGTTAACTTGGACACGTGGCAGTTAAGTAAGGGTATTTGTGTTATTTTATGGTTCCATCTTGTGGAAAACTAGAAGGGGGGGGGGGGGGTTGAATAGTTTTACCATTTAAAATTTATTTAAACCGTTTTGTAACTTATGTGAATTCAATGAAACTATGCACACAAAAATAATCAAACAATATATCCAAGAAGTAAAGAGAGAAATGATCAAACCACATAAAACGGATGTTTATAGTGGTTCGGCTACAAGGACTCTTTTCCTTGCCCTACTCCACTTCCCCGAGCCTTTAACTCGAGAGTTATCCTTCACTAAGAAACAGACTCCCTTCTAGGTGGAGAAAACCTTTACACGTTACTTACTTCCTTTTCCGGTACTAAGCTAAACACCGGGTTCTATTTCAAGGTAGAACCAACCTAACGTCGCCTATACAATTACCGACACTAAGCTAGATGTCGAGTTCTTTACAAGGGTACAACCACTCCCGTTTGGTTCTTTCACAAGGGTACAACCACTCCCTACACTCTTTGTGTTTTGAGGACTAAAACACTAACCACACTCACTGAGATAAATGATACAAATAATGATGTGTGAACTACAACTATATCACACAGTAACTTATGCTAAAGGTTTTACACGTCTGTGCTGAACCTTGATGCTTAATCTCCTTTGCTACAAAAGGAAAGATCAATGAAATGAATGAATGATAAATGTTAGATGATATGTAAATGAATGAGTATGAATGTTAGGCTATATGAGTGATAGTGTGTCCAAATGATCAGCTTGCTATTTATAGGCAAGCTGGTGAACAGCCGGCGGATCCCATAAAAGGGATCCGTCTTTGATATCGTTTGGTTCCGCCAAATATGACAGCTAAGAGTTTATGGATATCTTTCCATATCCAGCTGTATCCTTCACATCCTTGTTATGTCACATCAAAATCTTCCAAAGTCAACTATCTTGCTTGAAGATCTAGCAAAGATATTACATAATCTATGTATGATGCATGCCATGATGTCATTGTATCATTTAAAAAATAAAGTTTCCTTTTAAGGAAATAAACTAGTAGATGTGTAAAATGTAATTCTAAGTAAACTTGTGAAATGTAAAATGTGTTTTAAAGAGACTTTGGCTAGCATTTATAATTTGCTAAAGGATATACTTTGTAATTGTCATTAACAAAACTAAGTAAAGATCGTAAAATATAAATAACGTTTTTAGGACGATATTTGTATTAACACATCTACTTCACCCCTCTTTTTCTACCAATTTAATCATAAACACAAATAAAAAACACAAACGCAAATCCAAACCACAAATCCAGATCCAGATCATGAACACAAATAAAAAACCCAAATCCCTAATCTCTTGTCATTTGTTATCCCTAATCACAAACACAAACAGCGCCCCCATCTCCTCCTCACACCAAACGCAGTCAATCACATCCTCCACTTCTTTGTTTCTTATTAAATTAACTCACTCCTACTTCTTTCTACTGACTACACGACGACGAAGGGTCTTCAAGATCTTATATTAAGATCTCAGGTAGGTTCGATAGTCAGTGTTTCTTGTAAATCGTAATAACCGAATACGAAAGAAAGATGATAACACAATTGTTATTGTCTTTTTCTTTATGATTTTCGGATATAAATACGAAGCAAGTCTTCGAATAGATCGATGATGGTATCACTTTCGTGTGTTATCTTCTTTTTATAAGATTCGAGTAGATAAGAGACGAAATGGTAGTAGTTTTGCTGACGGGTGATTATTGAGGAGAAAGGGTATAGACTCCTTAATCTGAACACAAATAAAAAACCCAAATAAAAAACCCAAATTACGAGTGGTTTGGATTTGGGGTATGATGATTTCTTTTGGATTTGTGGTATGGATATGTTGATTGTGGTTTGGATTTGAAGTAGTTGATTGTGGTATTTGGGGTATGATGATTTCTTTTGGATAGTGGAAACAATTTCCAGCAAGCACACAATTTGATCTGGATCTGGATTTGTGGTTTGGATTTGTGTTTGTGTTTTTTATTTGTGTTTATGATTAAATGGAACCATAAAATGACACAAATACCCTTACTTAACTGCCACGTGTCTAAGTTAACGACACAAAATTTGCACCGTTCGTCCTCGTGGATGTATTGTGTTTGACTTTTACTAACGGGGATGTGTATGTTGCAACTTTTTCGAGAGGGATGTATGGTGCGAAATGGGGTAAACCACAGGGATGTATTTTGGAGTTTACTCTACATTATATTTAACTTTAGTAGATAAAACAGATAATGAGTTACATTGTAATTACTTTAAAATTATATAAAACTTAAAGCGTAAGATAAATTCCAATAAAATAACTAAAACTTTGATTTAATAAACATACATTTCGGGTCGGGTTGACCTAAACCCAAACCCGATAATGCTTATCGGGTTGGGTTAAAAATCTTGTCGGGTTGTTTGGCCCGAACCCGATAACCCGATAATGTTATCGATTCGGTTTAGGGTGAAATCAACTAATTAATGTCATCGGGTCAACCCGATAAGACCTCAAAATCAATATTTAATTTTTTAATAGTTCCAAGTTTCCAACATGGGCTTGTTTTTCTGCTGATGCTACAATACTTCTTTTGGTTTCACGCCTACTACTGGAGCATGTGGCCAGACATGATAATTTGAATGGTTCACATGAGCTCTGGTAAAACCTTTTCTTGGTTTGGATTAGTAGGTAATTACTTGTATACTTCTTTAAGTAATCATATGAACTAATTAAATCAATTTTGTCTATTACGCATGAACCATGCACTCCCTAGCTTTATTTCTTTGCTGAGATCAGTTACAACTTAGAAAAAAACTTATTTGAATGCAGTAAGACTCCTTGGTTCAAAAAGGATCGAGGCACCTATAGTGGTAAATCTAGGATATTTTTTATCAGACTATATATGCACTACTAAGAACATAGTTCAAACATGTACTCCGTATTACATTTATTTTCTACAACTTAAAGGTACAAAGAACAGTTGATGTTTGTACCCGAATCACCTGACCAGACATAACCCGACCCGATAACCCGATTCTTAATCGGGATGGGTTGTGGGTCACTTTCAAAAATCCAAAACCAGTTCAACACGACCCGATAAACCCGAAAACACCCTTAGTTGTAAGTGTAATGTTGACAGTCACATACATTTAACCTAGGGTAAGCGAAACTGCTTCCGGAAAAACCTTCGACATGTATGTTTATTATATCAAAGTTATCGAAATTTATCTTACGCTTCAAATTTATATAATTTCAAAGTAATTACTATGTAACTCATTATCTGTTTTGTCTACTAAAGTTAAATATAATGTATCTATTATGATGTTATCAATATTATTTTGATGTTATGATGAAATAATATGTAAAACTTGTCCTAGTATAGAAATATTACTATTATGAAAATTTTAGATATATATGGGAAAAGAAGAATAAAAGAAGGGTTTAAAAGAAAATATATGAAAATATGTGGTACTTGGTAGGGACATGTTTGTCAATTTAACCCATTGTTGCAAAGGAAATAAAATCAACCTATGTTTACAACTTACAAGGCAATTTCAAAAGAGCCATATTTACAAAAAACTCTTGAAGTGTAACAAAATATTTGTTCTTTTGTTTTTTTGGTCTGAAATGGTCAATATTGGGATTTTTCAAAATACCAACTGTATTTGAACATGAAGAATTTGTTTCATGTGGGCAGGCTGTTCCATATGTCCGATTAATTGGTGAATCATGGCCAATGACAAAGGAAAGATCTTATTTTGAAGCGACAGCTTTGAAACATCAGCATGGTCTATCACCTAAACACGTACCAGAAGTTTATCATTTTGACAGAACAATGTCATTGATTGGTATGCGATATATAGAGCCTCCACACATAATCTTGAGAAGAGGATTGATTGCTGGAATTGAATATCCATTATTAGCCGAACATATGGCGGAGTTTATGGCCAATACTCTCTTTTACACATCTCTTCTCTATTTAACAACTACACAACACAAAAATGCAGGTGAACATTTGATGCAGAAGAACATTAAAAGCAAGAATGTTTCTTTTCTGACTAGATTAACTTTTTACTCTTTCAATCCTATGGAATACCTTAATGCAAATGACTAATGCCTTTACCTCATTTTTTTCATGCAGTGGCTGAATTTTGTGCAAACTTGGAGTTATGCAGGCTGACCGAGCAAGTGGTGTTTTCAGATCCTTACAAGATTTCTGAATCTAACCGTTGGACTTCACCTTATCTTGATACTGATGCTGAGGCAGTTCGCAGGGATAATATTTTAAAGCTCGAGGTTGCTGAGCTGAAGTCTAAGTAAAGTCTCAATTCCTTTTCATTCTTTAGTTAAGATTTCCCTTTGGTGTGCAAATTGTAATATAAGATTGGGAAGCTGTTCCTTATGCAAATCAATGCCTACTGCACAGGTTCTGTGAAAAAACACAAGCTCTAATACATGGTGATTTGCATACTAGTTCCGTTATGGTCACTCAAGATTCAACTCAAGTTATTGACCCAGAGTTTGCTTTTTATGGACCAATGGGGTTTGACATTGGTGCTTTTCTTGGAAACCTATTTTTGGCTTATTTCGCTCAAGATGGGCATGCAGACCAGGGGAATGACCGGAAAGTAGGCCCTGCTATCGATTTGTAATTGCTTTATTTAGCACTGGATGTTAGATTATTGCTTATGCTGGTTTTTGATTTAACAAATGTATTTTGAATGCAGAGTTATAAAGTATGGATAACAGATACAATATCAGGAACTTGGAATCTCTTTCACAAAATATTTACATCTCTCTGGGATAAACACAAGGAAGGTCCAGGTGAGGCATTCCTTTATGCAATTTACAACAGTGCGGAGCTCTGGGAGCTTGTCAAACAGAAATACATGACTGAGTTGTTTCACGATTCCCTTGGATTTGCTGCAGCCAAAATGATAAGGTAATTTGGAGCTTATGCTTTACATATTTTCTCCGTCTCATGATATGCAATGTTTGACTTGTGAAATTATTTACGGAAAATATTTAACTAATAAGTCTTGGATCAGTAAAGTCACACAGATACACAAGAACATTTTTTAAGTATGCTAGTATCAAGTATACAGTTGAAACTTGTTTTAGATAGCTTTTAAAGTTAAAATCGAATTAGGACCACCAGTAGACAACAGGTAGATTAACTTGAATATTTATCGTGATTTTATAATTTTATTCTTTGATTAACAGGAGAATTGTTGGGGTGGCTCATGTAGAGGATTTTGAGTCCATTACTGATCTTGTCAAACGAGCAGGTTGTGAACGACGGGCACTTGACTTTGCTAAGATGCTTATGAAGAAACGAAGGAACTTCAACACTATTACTGATGTTATTTCTGCTGCTCAATAACTTTATATTTATTCTGGATGGAAAGCAAATACTATATATGTCTCTCAATATAACTTAGATGAACGAAACATCAAAGGAGAACAGTAAACTAAACTTATTTTCCTGCCTCATTTGTGTATGTACTACTTAGATTACCACCGAATGTTATTTATGAACCTGTCACAATTGGTTTGATGCTATGTGTTGTAGGATAATACGTGAATTGTGTGTTATCATTAATCATATTCTCGATATATAAATACCAATACATAGAGTATTCTAGAACTTGGGCCTTAGCCCGTACAAATAAACATGGGCTATACAAAATATACGACTAACACTCCCACGCAGTTTGAGCGGGAGGACACCGGACACTCATACTGGTACGAAACTCCTCAAATAATGCGGAGGGTAAACCTTTGGTGAAGATATCCGCATACTGATAACGCGAATGGACATGAAGAACCCGAACCTGACCAGCAGCAACCAAATCACGAACAAAGTGAATATCAATTTCTATATGCTTGGTACATTGATGCTGAACCGGGTTAGAAGATAAGTACACAGCACTGACATTATTACAGTAAACAAGCGTAGCGGAAGACAATGGAGTATGCAGCTCACGAAGTAAATTCCTCAACCAACAAGTCTCAGCAACAGCATTGGCAACACCACGATACTCTGCTTCTGCACTAGAACGAGAAAGCGTCTGTTGACGCTTAGATGACCATGAGAGTAAATTATTGCCAAGAAAGACACAATAACCAGAAGTCGACCTCCTAGTAGAAGGGCAACCAGCCCAATCAGCATCCGAATAAGCAACCAAAGAGGAAGTAGAAGATGAAAACAGTTGTAGCCCATAGTCTAAAGAATCCTGAACATTCGGCAAAATCCGTTTAAGAGCCGAGAAATGAGGCTCTCGAGGATCATGCATATGAAGACAAACCTGCTTGTTGACATAAATAATGCCTAAAAACATTATCAATATTTATTCATATCTCTATGTTTTGATGATCACAAAATGTAAACTCATTAAAACATAAACTTATAAAATAAACAAGTACTTAGTTGTAAATATTCACTTCTACAACTAAAATCACTTAAGGTATGAATGAACTAATGCTTAATGCATTATATGATCAAATGAACATTTTCTTAATAACTAGATTTTTTATAAAATGTCAAAAACATTTTATATATTTTAGAAAAACATTTTTGGTAATAAATAAAAAGGTTTAATTCATTATAAATTTATGAATTCAAATTTTTAACCAAAATCAGTAAAAATGTTCCAGAAAAACCTTCCCCACAAAAAGACAAAACTGGGCAACGGCTAGCTTGGGCGGCCCCCTTAATTTTGCTAGGCGGCCCCCTTAAAATTAAGGGGACCGCCCCCCTATTTAAGGGGGCCGGCCACGCTCCTGTAGGTTCCAGCTGTCCAGTTTTTCTGCCTCCCCTGGATTTTTACTCACCCTTTTGCACTAAAACTTTCTGTTGTAAATCTCAATTCATATCTTCAAAAACCTTTGATCATGTAATCTTAAGCATTGGTTTTCAAGTGATCCAAGCTTCCACCATCCAAGTGCAAAAGAAGAATACTTCTATCAATCAAGACTAGAAGTATTACAACTTAGTAGCATCTTGTTACTCAAGTTGTTTGTTTTGTATACTTTGTAAATCTTTCATTCATTTGTGTAAAGTGTGTATATATGTTGTAAACATAAGTGATTAGGCTAGAGTAGTGTGTAAGTAGTGAAGAAGGTGGATAAGTAGTTGTGGAGTAAAGAAGTAGAGTAGAAGCCTTGTAAAGTTGTGAAGTAGAGAAGTCGTGAAGCCGTAGCATAGAGGTTGTGTAGCGGTCGTATTGAAGCCATGAAGTCCTAGTCGTGAAGTCCTAGTGTTGAAGTCATGAAGCCGTAGCATAGAGGTTGTGTAGCGGTCGTGTTGAAGCCGTGAAGTCCTAGTCGTGAAGTCCTAGTGTTGAAGTCGTGAAGCCGTAGCATAGAGGTTGTATAGCGGTCGTGTTGAAGCCGTGAAGTCCTAGTCGTGAAGTCCTAGTGTTGAAGTCGTGAAGCCGTAGCATAGAGGTTGTGTAGCGGTCGTGTTGAAGTCGTGAAGTCTTAGTCGTGAAGACATAGTGTTGAAGTCGTGAAGCCGCATCATAGAGGTTGTGTAGCGGTCGTGTTGAAGTCGTGAAGAAGTCGTGAAGCAGTCGTGAAGCCGTTGTGAAGTAGTCGTGAATAAGTTGTGAAGAAGTTGTGTTGTGAAGTTGTGAGATTGGTTCTAGCTACGATTAGAACTCGACATTTAGCTTTGTGTCGTTAAACCCGTGTAAGCCAAAGTTGTGTACGGTTTTCTCCGCCATAAGGGAGCTTATTGAAGTTGTGAAGAAAACTCTTGAGCTTGGTGCTCGGGGAGTGGAGTAGGGCAAGGAAGGTGTCCTTGTAGCCGAACCACTATAAATCTCTCGTGTCTCGGTTAGATCTTTCCATCTCTTACTTACATCTTTATTTATATCGTCATTACTTTTATAACATATAGGCATATATAATTGTTAGTAATAATTAGAAGTTGACTTCACATATAGATCAAATTGAAACTCCATTCAATAAACCAAAACTTTTACAATCAATTTAAAAGAATACATATATAACTAATAATAAGGTTCAAGTTTTATTTTTCATACAAACTTGAATCTAAGTGTTTTAAAAATAAACAAAGGTTTTCATAAAAAAATTAAAAAGACATAAAACTATTCAACCCCCCCCCCCCCTTCTAGTTTTCCACAATTGGTATCAAGAGCCACGTCAATCAAGATCTTTAAAATATACTGTATTTTAAAACTTGAATCGACCCATGGAATTCGAAAAATATCTAGAAGGGGAATCTTTGCTAAAACCACCACTATTTGAAAACTATACTTTTCTTGAATGGAAAAATATATTTGAAAATTATGTGAAATCAATTGATTTAGATCTTTGGCATGTTATTTCGATTGGTGATTTTCAACCAACAAAAACGGATTTTAAAGTCAAACAAAAACGGATTTTGAAACCCAAAATGATTATTTAAAAACAAAGAATAACAAAAATAATGAAGCTAAAATAATTATTTACAAAACCTTGCCGAAAGTTGAATATGAAAGAATATCTTTCTGTAAAACGGCAAATGATATTTGGAAAAAAATTCTTAAACTTTCATCAAGAAAAATGTCAAGCCAAAGATGAGGATTTTGATCTTGTACATGAATTAGTCATCTTAGAAAATTTAATAGATAAACATTTAGATAAAATAGATACATGTGCTACTAGTTCAAATGTTGTTGATGAAGGTATTAACGACGAATACTACATGAGTCAACTCCAAAGTGAACTCAATCCAATATCATGGAGTGACACAGACGAAGGAGTAGATCATCATCTGACTCACCTATCATTCACACGTCGATCATCATCTGAGATATTACGAAGAAAAGCTAGGACGTGAGGTAAGTTCTCTTTTTAAATTTCATAAGTAATTACTTCATGCATATAATCTTATTAATGCCTTAGGATACGCTTAGTCTGATAGGTTTCTTTGCCTCTACACTTTAGTTATATTCGTTCTGTGGCTTAATGAACTAGAAACCCTTTAGTTTGCTCCCCTAAGTATTAGTAAACCAAGCAATCTTCATATTTGGTACTCTTCGATAGGTAAATTTAGGAACTTAATTTCTTCTAAATAGAGAATGACTACTGGAGAGAATCTATTGACTAGAAACTCAATTTGACCTAACGGTTGAATTGCTTCTATGTGAGAAGTTGGGTGTGTGTAACCCGTAAAAACGGTCGTATTTAGCCTGAATTGAGCACCACTAGTAATAGTCTCATACTCATTCTCCAACTTGAATACATTATTCTTCCTAAATATACCTAACGATAGTTTACTGTTATGAATTTTGCTTTTCACTAGAGTTTTTCATTCCTAGATTTATGTCATCTTGCATATATAAAATTTCTAGATGTTTACTTGCTCCTATGTGATTTGACTGCATGCCTTCGTAATTATTTGTTTAGTTGTTGAATGCATTATCATTATAATAGCTTTTGTTTTTCTCTAACTACTCTGACATGATGTATTTTTGTATTTAGTCATAATATATGCTTAAATGACATAGGATATGTAGAAAGAGGTAGCATGTGACAATAGACTTAACCAATACCCTTGAGCATGAGATCTTTTATAAACCACTATTTTTAAACATATAATTAATGGGACTTACTTTTAAATTTGCAAAAACTTCACATTTTGGAAAAATGATTTTTCAAAAGATTATGACACATTTCTATTTTACATGTTTCACCATCTTACCTTTCTTCCAAACTTGTGTCTGTCCATAATTACGTGTTTATCAAAACCAAAGATTGGAAAAATATGTTTTCTTTCCTCATAAAAACATTTTGAAATAAAACCAAAACTATTTCATTAAAATATTTTTCACATCCACATAAAAACCCACTTTCAAACATTGTTGAATAATGCCAAAAACATTTCTTAAAATTATGCATGGTGATCTCATATCTGTCATCTATATTTATGTATGTGACATTTATAAGTGAACTAAATTTGAAAATAACCATAATTTATTCACTAAGACCTCAATTGGTACAAGTCTAGAAGTCCATGCTATCACAACTCTACATTCCCATGCACATAGGTATTCATTAGGATTATTTAACTAGCTTAATAATCTTCCTAAATATGATACTATGAATTACTTGGTGCTATGTAGTGTTTTCTTGTCTAACATATATATGTTACATGCTAAATGAGTTGTTTGCATGCTAGATAATAATGTCTAATGAATATGCTTAGCATACATAAGTTATTAAATCCTAAATTGCCTCAAAAGAAGTTGGACTTGCTTGAAACTAAACCCCAAAACACAACTCTTTCAACAATTTTCTGCCAAAAACCCATTTCCAGTAACCTGGAAATCAGCAGATGGGCGGCCCCCTTAATTCATTAGGCGGCCCCCTTAATATTTAAGGGGACCGGCCCCTTAATTAAGGGGACCGGCCATCTGATGGTCGAAGGTGCTGCTCCCTTTTTCTATTTTTTAGCCCATTTTATCCTATACTTTCCAAAATTCACAAACACATTTTGTCACAAACCACCCTCCAAAATTTACCTTCCACAATCACATCATCACTACACCATAAATACCCATTTGGAGGAGGAAGCTTGACATTTGCCATAACCCAACAAATGATGTTGTTCAAACTCAACCAACACCTAAACCTCATCCTAATGAACCCTTTCACACACATAACCAATCATCCATATGTCCACCTTCATTCACTCATAATTACCCAAGTTCACAAATGTCTCCACCACCAAGAGTGTCACCACCACTTCCACCAAATAACAACCACTCTCCATTATCATCACCTTCCACTCAACACTTGAAGTTCATTGAAGAACTCAAGGAAGCCCATGAGCTTAATGCTCTCCTTGCTTTGCACCTTGCTCAAAGCAACTTAGACCCATCACCATCCATCTCACCATCATTACCATCATCACCACATCACTTGAGTCAAATTGAGAAACATGTCAACAATTGTCCTTGTTGCATCTTTCTCCAAAATCAAACCATCGCCTTAAATGAGCGTCTCACTTGGATTGAGTATCTTCTCACTAGATCTAATCCAACACCACCACTTGAACAACATCAAAACCCTCATTCAACATGGTCAAGTCCAAGCTCTCCACCTCCAATTCCTCCATCAACACTCTCTCCAACATCCATACACCCAAACTTACAACTCCATTAATCCAACATTTTTACCCCCTCTTTACCATCATCCATCCAAAATAATTCAAGTTTTTCATGTCTCAAGCAAGTCAAATGGATCTCTTAGGCAATTTAAAATTTTCTACTTATTGTATGCTATAAGCAAAATATGTGTTGTATCAATAATTATGTTTTTAACATAATTATTTTCAACTAATGAATGCTCTATTTCTTGTCTTTAATATATGATTGTTATGCTTATTGCTTGTATACTCAATATCATGATATATATATATATATATATATATATATATATATATATATATATATATATATATACATGCTTGATGATTAATAACATGCTTATTCCTAGTATATGCTTAAACATATACTTTTATTTGACCAAAACCCGACCAAAATGACCAAAAACCTAACCAAAATGCCAAAAGATATTCGTGTTTTTTTTTTTTTTTTTTTTTTTTTTGTCTATGTTTATGCAGGCAACGGATAATAGAAAAAGGACAAAAACGAAGAAAAATCCGGAAAACACGGGCACGAGACGTGGAAAGGTATTTATAGAGCCGAAGCCGGGAAAAGATTCGTCAAAGATAATATTTTTAAAGAGAGACCCTTGGATCAATTGAGAAGTTACAAAATCAGCCCCTAAAGTTTCAGAAAAATACACTTTTGGTCCTTAAATTTTATTCAAAAAATCCTAACTCTAAAAACTTATACAAACCGGACCCTTATTAACAATCCAAATCCAAATATCCAACCCACCTTTACCCTACCCAAAAGCCCATCCCCAGCCCACATCACCAACAAACCCGAGCCCACTTTTACTTATTAAAACCCAGATCAAAACAACACCCATTTCCTTTATTTATAACCCGCAAGTCAACTCCCTTATAACCCAAAACACTCGGTCAACCAAACTAGTATTTCCCTCCAAAAACTTACTGTTTATCATCCCTTACCCCCAATTACCCTGCTCCAACATTTATTACCTCACAAAATATCTTAAATACTTCTAGAAGATCAGGGAATGACAGGTGGCATCAAATCCCAGCACTCTCCATATTGATATCTCCACTAACCTCCATCAACGGCCAAGATATAGAGATTGGTGCCCAAGTTTGATCCAAGGGTCGTGGATTAATCTCCTGAAGCTTCCTGGAAGAAACCCTAGCTCTTGGGGAGTCTATAAATTGCAGCCTCATTCTTCACATAGAGGGGTTGTTAAAGTCTAGTTTTTTAAAGCTTTTCTTAGTATAAATTAGGGTTAAATTTCGAGTCAAGTTTATGTTTTTAGTATAATTCAGTGCTTTTTAAGTTGTAATAGTCTTATGTACTCAATATTTTGATCTTAATGAAAGTTTGAATTTGAATTCCATATTGTCCTGTTTTTACATTGTTCCTTATTGGTTGTGTTTCTGTTACCTTAAGCTTTCTTTCTCATAGAACAAGCTCATTTAAGCTTCCTAGCTTATTGTGAGTCTTTTGTTTAGCTTAAACTAAATTTATCTCAATTTTTCTAAAAAGTCAACAAAAGTCAAACTGCTTATCAAATAAGCAGTTTTGACTCATAATCCTTATTTCAGTATTTGTGAAGCTCATACTAGCTGTGTATAGCTTTTGTGAGCTTATTTGGTTGATCAAATCATTCTAAATATCAAAATCTATACCTATGCATTATGTGGAAAGCTTTTTGGAAGTTGCCCGCAATGGAGGGGCAAGATGGACTTTACCTAGCTTATCCTTGATAAGCTAGGAGCTTGTAGCTGCCATTAAGTTGGTGCCTTTGTTTAGCTAAGGCTTAAAGTGAGTTCCATTTTCATATTTTAGTTTAATATTGCATATTTATCATTTTCTAGTGTAAACCTGTTTTTATTGCTTGCTTACTGTTTAATCTAGCTTATTTTCATATAATATAGCTTATTTGAGTAGTTGTAGACTTATAATAGCTTATTACATTAGTTTTGATCATTTTTCACATTTTTACCTTTCAATCTGTCATAAACTTGCTTCTTGTGAATCTGTGGAATTTTATTGGATATTCTTGTGTTTCTATGCTTCTTCTGGTTTAATACAACAGTCACACTAGCTTGTTTTGTGGATTCATGGTTTAGAAACAAGTAATGCTTCATTAAAAGTTCAAAACAGTTGCATTAGGGGTGTTTGGTTCAGCAGTGTATACTGCATTAGAGTTTATTGCAGGTGTAGCCTTCAGTGTAGTTAGTTCATATTAGGTGTAAGTAGAGTATTAAAGCAGTAACATTCATAGGTTAAACATTAAAAAGTCAAAATCATTTTTCAATTTCATTTTTTCTGCATGTCAGTTAGTACATCAGTTAGTATAAACATTCAAATAGTTGCATTAGTTACTAATCTAACTTAGATCATCCATAATATAGCTTATTACATCATTATTAGTCATTTAAGTTCATGCAAATTTCATTAAAGTCAACATTTGCAAACTGAGTAAAAAGTCAAAAGAACAGGCCTGCTGTTACAAAACAGATAGTGTAGACTTGGGGATTTTTGCTGCTGAACTAGAGCTAATTGTGGCTTATCTAGTTAGGACTAGGACCTCAAATTTGGTTTATAGTTAGTTTGAACTACAAGCTTGAAGTTAAATGTCTGGGATTTTGGATTTGAGCTTATTTGGACAGCTTATCTTGGCCTACAAATCAGCCCATAAGTTACTAAACTGCCCTGCACAAGCATATCAGCCCAAGTCCTCCTGAACTGAGCTTAATTTAGATAAGCAAATCAGCTTATAATTTGGGCATTTTGGGATCTAGAATAGGTTTTCATATAGGCTTTAAGCTTATGATCTGGGATTCACCAATAGAGCTTATTTTATAGCTTATTTATCATCAGCAAATAGGGTAGAAAGGCTGTTTTGATTCTGTTTGGTAAATAAGCTGTTCAGCAGATTTTCAGCTTATTGCATGAACATATTTGATCATTCTGAGTTGAATTTAGCTTTAAACAGTCCTTTTCATCATCCTTGAGCTTTTGTGAATTTTTGGACAGCTTGTGCTTATTTTGTGCTTATTTCCATAGTGCTTTTTGGGCTGTTTTGCTGAATTAAGCTTACTCAGAGTCTGAATTTATTTTTCCTAGATTTCTTATTCAATTTTAAAATTACTCAAAAATTTTCAGATTTTTCCAACTTGTTTTAATATTTTTAAATCATTTAAATAGTTTAAAGTAGTTTTTAATTCATAAAAAAATATTAAAAAGTCAAAAAAAAATATTTTTCTTTTTTACAAAATTTTCTTTTTATATTTAGGATTTAAGAAAAATTATTTTGCATTTTTAGGGCTTAAATTTTAGAAAATCACTTTTTAATTACGTTTTTGAAATTCGTCGCGTACGTTTTAAATTCCAATTTTCGTTTTTTAGACTTCATGCCTAGTTTACTTGAACCTTTAGCATAATTAGATGTTTTTATTTAATATTTCATTGTTCGTAGTATAAATCACCAAATCAATCACTCTTTTACACAATTCACGACACATATCACGATCCCGAATCACAAATTCCATTCAATCTTCAATCGGGACAACGAACCTAGGGTTTTGCATATTTCCTTTGCAATTCTCCTTTTTGGGATGTAAATTGGTTAAACCAATTCCATAATATGTTTTAAATGTATGCATGCGTATTTAACATGTTTATGCCACTGTTTAATCATTCTTGATGTACATGATTCAAATGGAGCTTGTTGCAAAAATACCTTAAAAATGACCCTTTTCTCGAAATTTTTCAAATTTGGTCGCTTGGGAAAACACCAGATGGGCAGCCCCCTTAATTCCCTAGGCGGTCCCCTTAATTTTAAGGGGGCCGGCCTACAATTAAGGGGACCGGCCATCTGGGCAGTAAAATTTACTGTTTTCTTTTGCATCTTGCGACCCCTTTTATCTAGCCCCAGCTACCATTTCTCTTAAAGGACGAACTGGTATTGGAATTTTACCACAAAACCTCCAAACCTTACCTAAATCAACCATCACCTCCATCAAACACCCATTTTCATTCACCATGCTATCACCAAAATCATCTCTAAGACACCAAAACTCCATCACCACCACCTCAATGTTCATCCCCAAGTGCACCAAATGCACCATCAAAAACACCTACTCAAGAACCTCCATTCACCCAACTTGTCATTTCCATATCACCAATAACACCTCTTGATGCTCATTTCTCATCATCACCAATACCACCACCATGCTTTCCCATCCCTTGGGCTTTACTTGAAGCCCATGGAGACAATTGCCTTTGTTGCATCCACAACCGAACCATCATCTTTGGTCTTAGAGATGAGATACACTACATGTTTTCATCCCTTGAACACATGCTTAACAACCAACCTCCACCACAACCTCCACCATTTTCACCCACTACACCACCACCACCATCATTCTCACCAAATTAAGCATATGCAATGCTTAATCAAAAATAATTTTTCAAACCATTTTGTGTGCAAGCCCCATGGAAGATCATGTACTCCTAGAATGATTATGTAGATTGCATTACTTACTAGCTAATGTAGGATTGAATATAATCTTGGATGGTTGTGTATTGATACACAACATTTTTAATGAATGTCTTTAAATGCATGCTTATTTTTGCTATATATATGCTTGTGCTTCTAATATTTTTCTTGCAAGTATTCTATATATCGATTCCTTGGTGCCCTCAAACGAGGGGGAGCACACATCAAGGGGGAGTTCTTGTTCTGATAAATTTTGTCTCTAAAACTTGTCGGCTCAACCTTTTTGATGCTACAAAAAGGGGGAGAAGTGAATATAAACTCACTAAATACTTGTCCAAAAATTACTTTTTGGATTTAATGAGTTTAGGTTTTGTAATCATCAAAAAGGAGGAGATTGTTGACATAAATAATGCCTAAAAACATTATCAATATTTATTCATATCTCTATGTTTTGATGATCACAAAATGTAAACTCATTAAAACATAAACTTATAAAATAAACAAGTACTTAGTTGTAAATATTCACTTCTACAACTAAAATCACTTAAGGTATGAATGAACTAATGCTTAATGCATTATATGATCAAAGAAACATTTTTTTAATAACTATATTTTTTATAAAATGTCAAAAACATTTTATATATTTTAGAAAAACATTTTTGGTAATAAATAAAAAGGTTTAATTCATTATAAATTTATGAATTCAAATTTTTAACCAAAATCAGTAAAAATGTTCCAGAAAAATCTTCCCCACAAAAAGACAAAACTGGGCAACGGCTAGCATGGGCGGCCCCCTTAATTTTGCTAGGCGGCCCCCATAAAATTAAGGAGACCGCCCCCCTATTTAAGGGGGCCGGCCACGCTCCTGTAGGTTCCAGCTGTCCAGTTTTTCTGCCTATAAATACCAGCCTTCCCCTGGATTTTTACTCACCCTTTTGCACTAAAACTTTCTATTGTAAATCTCAATTCATATCTTCAAAAACCTTTGATCATGTAATCTTAAGCATTGGTTTCCAAGTGATCCAAGCTTCCACCATCCAAGTGCAAAAGAAGAATACTTCTATCAATCAAGACTAGAAGTATTACAACTTAGTAGCATCTTGTTACTCAAGTTGTTTGTTTTGTATACTTTGTAAATCTTTCATTCATTTGTGTAAAGTGTGTATATATGTTGTAAACATAAGTGATTAGGCTAGAGTAGTGTGTAAGTAGTGAAGAAGGTGGATAAGTAGTTGTGGAGTAAAGAAGTAGAGTAGAAGCCTTGTAAAGTTGTGAAGTAGAGAAGTCGTGAAGCCGTAGCATAGAGGTTGTGTAGCGGTCGTATTGAAGCCATGAAGTCCTAGTCGTGAAGTCCTAGTGTTGAAGTCATGAAGCCGTAGCATAGAGGTTGTGTAGCGGTCGTGTTGAAGCCGTGAAGTCCTAGTCGTGAAGTCCTAGTGTTGAAGTCGTGAAGCCGTAGCATAGAGGTTGTGTAGCGGTCGTGTTGAAGCCGTGAAGTCCTAGTCGTGAAGTCCTAGTGTTGAAGTCGTGAAGCCGTAGCATAGAGGTTGTGTAGCGGTCGTGTTGAAGTCGTGAAGTCTTAGTCGTGAAGACATAGTGTTGAAGTCGTGAAGCCGCAGCATAGAGGTTGTGTAGCGGTCGTGTTGAAGTCGTGAAGAAGTCATGAAGCAGTCGTGAAGCCGTTGTGAAGTAGTCGTGAATAAGTTGTGAAGAAGTTGTGTTGTGAAGTTGTGAGATTGGTTCTAGCTACGATTAGAACTCGACATTTAGCTTTGTGTCGTTAAACCCGTGTAAGCCAAAGTTGTGTACGGTTTTCTCCGCCATAAGGGAGCTTATTGAAGTTGTGAAGAAAACTCTCGAGCTTGGTGCTCGGGGAGTAGAGTAGGGCAAGGAAGGTGTCCTTGTAGCCGAACCACTATAAATCCCTCGTGTCTCGGTTAGATCTTTCCATCTCTTACTTACATCTTTATTTATATCGTCATTACTTTTATAACATATAGGCATATATAATTGTTAGTAATAATTAGAAGTTGACTTCACATATAGATCAAATTGAAACTCCATTCAAGAAACCAAAACTTTTACAGTCAATTTAAAAGAATACATATATAACTAATAATAAGGTTCAAGTTTTATTTTTCATACAAACTTGAATCTAAGTGTTTTAAAAATAAACAAAGGTTTTCATAATAAAATTAAAAAGACATAAAACTATTCAACCCCCCCCCCTTCTAGTTTTCCACATTGCTGCATCGCATAAGAAATATCAGGTCTAGTAAAAGTGAGATACTGGAGAGAACCTTCTAAACTTCGATATAAAGTAGGATCAGAAACCGGACCACCATCATCACCCAGTTTAGACTCAGTATCAACATGAGTTCGACTGGAGTTACAACCAACCATATGAGCCCGCTCTAAAATCTCAGTGGCATAATTACGCTGAGATAAGAACATCCATGTAGAATCACGTGTAACAGATATCCCTAAAAAATAGTTAAGCTCACCCAGATCTGTCGTAGCAAACTTCTGATGTAGAGAGGCAATAAGCTGTTGTAACAAAAGCTCAGACGAAGCAATTAGAACAATATCATCAACATATGGTAATAAATAAGCTATGTTTGTCCCTTGACTATAGATAAATAACGATGAATCACAACGACTATGATGAAACCCAACTCGAGTATCATAAGCAGCAAACCGCTGAAACCAAGCCCGAGGGGCCTATTTAAGACCATAGAGAGACCGCTGCAGTAAAGATACATGATCAGGATGAGCAGGATCGCGAAACCCAGGCGGCTGATGCATATAAACCGTCTCAACCAAATCACCATGTAGAAAGGCATTCTTGACATCAAGCTAATGAATCGGCCAATGCCGAGAAAGAGCCAGACTAAGAACTGTTCGAATAGTGCCAGGTTTAACAACTGGACTAAAAGTCTCATCAACATCAACACCCTCGATCTGAGTGCTACCATTCGCAACATGACGAGCCTTGTAGCGACTAAGAGTACCATCTGCCAAAAACTTGTGGCGAAATAACCACATACATCGAACAATATTGACATTCACAGGTCAAGGTACAAGAGTCCAAGTTTGATTTTTAATAAGTGCGTCATACTCATCACACATAGCATTATGCCAATTGGCATCATTAAACGCAGAATTATATGACTTAGGTAAAGGAGAAACAGAAGACACATGAAGATTAAGACGCTGAGTAGGACGAGTAGTCCCGACATGAGAACGTGTGACCATAGGGTGAACCGAAACCGGGTTCGGGTTAACAGGTTGGGAGGGTGCATCTGGAGAAACACAAACAGAAGCAGGTGAAGACGGAGAAGGTTCAGTATTATGGAATGGTATAGGAGTGGGTTGAGTAGGAGGAGTGGTGAGAGGTTGTTGAGGTGGTGAAGTGGTTGGGGAAGTTGGTGTTGATGTTGCTGTTGGTGTGGGTTTTGTTGGAGAATCAGGGTGAACAGTTGGGGTAGTGGGTTGAGTAGTAGGTGATGATCTGATGATATTGGAAATGACATTAGAAGAGTCATCCAAGAAATCATATGAGGGACTGACGGTGGGTTTTATAGTGCCAAACAGGAAAACAGTCTCATCAAACGTAACATGTCGTGAGATGATGATTTTATTTGTGTTTAGGTCTAGACAACGATACCCACGATGATTGGTGGCATGTCCTAAGAAGATGGACAGTGTAGCTCGAGCTCCAAGTTTGTGATCAGTATCAATGTGTGGATAACAAAGACACCCAAAAGTGCGTAAAAGGCTATAGTCAGGTGTTGACCCAAAAAGACGAGTAAAAGGGATTTCATTATCAATGGCACGTGAGAGTAAAATATTTAAGAGATAAATGGCCATATTAAGAGCTTCAGTCCAATAATTTAGTGGGAGATGAGCCTGAAATAATAAGGTACGTATAAGGTTATTAATGGTGCGAATCATCCTTTCAGATTTCCCATTTTATTGAGAGCTACGTGGAAAAGAAAAGTGAAATTGAATCCCATTATCAACAAATATTTTATGAAAAGCATGGTTGTCAAATTCACCACCATGATCATACTGAGACGACTTAATTTCACACTTAAATTGAGTGCGAACAAAGGTACGAAACAACATAAATTTAGACAAAACCTCAGATTTATTAACTAAAGGATAAACCCAAACATATTAAGAATAATGATCCAAAAATAAAACATAGTGTTTGAAACCAGAAAGACTCGGAATTGGAGAAGTCCACAAATCCGAGTGTACAATATCAAACGAAGACTGAACCAAACTACTAGAACTAACAAATGGAAGTTTCACGTGTTTGCCAAGCTGACAAGCATGACAAAGAACGGGAGACTTCTCTTTATTACATGAAATGGAATTACTGGAAAAAACACGACGTAACACTTCACTTCCTGGATGTCCAAGATGCTGGTGCCACGTATATTGACTCATGAGAAAAACATGCGGAATGGTGGAAGGCTGAGTGACAGGGTAAAGATCGCCAGTGCTATCACAAAAGGAGCAGCACCCGACGCGTCTGAAACTCCTTAACAGAAAAACCAAAAGGGTCAAACTCAACAGTGCAATAATTATCGCGAACAAACTGACGAACCGAGATCAAATTTTTGACAATACTAGGAGTAATTAAGACATTATTTAAATGAAAAGGTCAGTGAGGAGTAGGCAAAATGCTATGGCCAGAGTTGATAACAGGAATAGAATGCCCGTCACCAACTGCAACAGATGGGTAAATGCACGAATTAAAAACATCACTAAGACAATTAACATAATCATTAAGCTTATTTCAAAGGCAAGCAATCAGATACACCTTATTTTAATCACAAACAATCGGTTCCAATAACCAATACCGAAGACTCTTAAAATTCCGAAAACAAAATAAACCATATACCAACTTTACTCACACTGTTTCCACGACTCCTATTACCAAGACACAATAATAATCTATACTCTGGACCGTAAAAAACACACAATTCGAAATTTAAATCCAACAAACATAAGGCTGATTTCAAAACTTTAGATACACACAAAACAGACCTTCAGTTGAGCCCCTCTCCTGCACAATGAAAGTCCCTCAAACTCCTCATCTTTCCTGTTAGAAAAGAGCATAACATAAATGATCAATCCTTAACACAAAAACAACAAAATTTCCAAATTTCAATAAAACCATAATATGAAAATCCATAACGTTATCAACCCTAATTAAAACCCCAAAATTCTAAATCGAAGCAGAATTTGTTTAATGATTGATAAATTAAATACAATAACATAAAAATTATAGCTAATTAATTCATGAGGGTGATTCGGCCCAATTTTTTTGTTAGGGTTTGCTCAGAAATTTTTTATAAAAGTGTTTAACATAATCAATAAAATTAATAGAAAACACAAACCAAGTGAAAAAAAATCCATATAATCTTACCTGATTTAATTTAATGCGCTGTTTTTGTTTAATCCGCATGTCTTTGTTTGGATGAATGATGCAACCCGATATGTGGATCTCATTAATTTTCCCTATGAATTTGATGAGTGTGTGTCTGTGTGTGTGGAAGAAGGTTCAAGAAACACAAAGTTATAATATAAAAGATGCACTGTAGATGTTATTGTGGTAACACTCACAAAGATCACTATAGATCTTTTGGATTCGGAGCGAGTCCGGTTAGCCAGACGGAATTTTTTGGTTGGTGGTATCATAAATGAGAGAGAAAGTGAGATGGATCGGAGGCGGACGGTTTTTTTTTTGGTTGGCTATAAGGCTATGCCTATAAGTCTATGGTGAATAATACGTGGGTATTAGTATAGAGATATAATAGTTGAAATAAATGAAGGGCCAAGTGTTTATCAAGATCAAATGTTTATATTTATTGGATTAGGTTAAAGATAATCTTACTCTTTTAACTATTCATTTCACATTTGTCTTTGGTAAATTGATATACATGTTGATAAGTAATTGAGATGTTATTCTCTCTGAGATACATCAATAAAGATTCCATGGTCACCACATTTTTCATATTTTAGCTTCTATAAAGTAAATTCTTTTATCTTTACATATGGTGTATGTAAATCAGTATTAAGATATGGGATGAGATGGTTTTATTGTTTGATTTCCTTTATTAAACGGTAAGTACCCGATGAGAATGATTAAAATCAAGAAGCTCATGTAACACTTAAACAAAGACCATTTGAGACTGCTAGTGAGGTAGTATGTTGGTCCGGTTTAACTTGAGCAACTCATGAATTAACAAAATAAACACAAACACGTGCCGTTTGGACATGGAAAGTATAACGAGTTTATGATTCATGATATGCGGAATTACAAGGTTACTCAAGAACCCAATTAGACACACTAATGACTTGGTTGACTTTTCAATGGGGATAGTTGCAGATGGCTATCCCCGGTGAAAGACAAATTAAGAGACACTGAGAAGCAAGCTAGGCTTGGGTTCTCAGTGTGTTGAGAATTCTAACACTCAAACTATGTTATGATATTCTCACTACTTACTCTCTATTGAATGCGCACATTTTGCTTTGGTTGCGACGGGTTTATATAGCGGTGAGATTACTGTTGCTTCACGTGGGAATAGTGATCTTGCCAACTATTCGTAGATAGGCACGTGCCTAGACATCTAGCCTTGATGTCCTTTTGGTTTACCGGAGTTGACAGCACCAATTTCCCATGAGCTTCTTTTGTGTCTTGGGAAGGAACAAAATTTATCTTCCCAAGAGTTTTCCCGCTTACACTCTATAGTCTTCACCTAACCTTCTTGGTCTTTGATCAGAGAGCTGATAGATCATCAAGGTATTCCTGCCCTTGATGATCCCCTGTTCCTGAGCTAGAGTTCTGTTGTACATACTGGCTGATGAGCACTTAGTAAGTTTGTAGGAACTCTTTGACAATATCTGAGGCATGAACTACTATTGTTGACGTTCAGTGAATGTGTCTTCTTTAATCAGTTCATCCTAGATTCTTGATGTCTCTGATCTTGAGCCTTGTTTCAGGGAGTCATGTTGATCAGTCATAACTTCTTGATCATTTATATTTAAGGTTGGTGAGGTGGTCATTGTCAATGAGAGAAAGGCCATCAGGAATATAGAGACATTTGTCAGATCCTAGTGTCCCTGATGTTTGCTCAAGTACCTTACTCATTGAGATTGAATCAGTGATTAAAGCGCTAACTTATGTTGTTCTTATTGCCAACTCTTTGAAGTATGCTATTGAGGTTCTCCCCTATATCAGGGGGATGACATTCTCACTGATCATCAGTGGGTTAGATGATCACTGATATTCTGTCAGTGAGAGTCGAGGGGCTATTTTATGTTCAAATCATTGTCAGGGACATTTAGGTAGTTACTGACCCAACACAGTATTTGGCAAAGTGTGTGAAACTTGTTGAGGTTGTGTTTGATGGCTTCTATTTATAGAGAGGTGAGCAGGTGATGAAGCGAAAAGTGTACCGCTTTTAGGGGTCATTTAAGCCCTAAATCGTATTTATTTGATCAAATATCGCCCTAAATCGTTCCTTTTGTCATTTTAGGTACTTTGGAGAAGAAATCTGGAAAAGGAAGCATTTTGGACGTTTTTGGAGCATAAAAGTGAAGAAAACGACAAAGTCTCAAATTTACGCTGGAAAGTACCTTTGACGGCGTCAGGATTATCCCCAGACGGCGTCATGGCTTGGCAAAAGTGGTGGATGTGAAAATTACTCATGATAAGCCAGAGAAATTTGCATGGGAATTCTGACGGCGTCACCCTTTAATCTGATCAAGGTCGTCACGACTTAATTTAAAGAGGGACGGCGTCACGCCTAATTCTGACGGCGTCAAGCCTTGATAAGCCAGAACGGATTTTGGAGAGCTAAAGAGGGACGGCGTCAAGAAGGCCATCCGGGAACCCTAAAAGCGGCGAGGTGACGGCATCACACTCCATAACGTGACGCCGTCAGATCTGAAAGTCTATATATAGTTTTGCAATTTTTTGTCATTAGTGTGGAACTTATTGTGGAACTTTGTGTGTAAGAACCCTAAGACGATTTTAGCAGCTTTTTCAAGGCTTTTTGCCTTGAGATCTTCCATGTTACATTGAAGATAAGTTATCAATTAATCATTCAATATGTCTATGTGTTGTTTGATTCTATCTTGTTCTTGTCTTTTGTTTAACATGCTAGGCTAGATTTATTTTGTGTTTGCTTAGATCTAATGAAACCTAGCTATTGATTATTGGTTATTAGTGTGTTATTAGTTGTATTGGATGATTGTTCATCTATGTTAGGCTTAAGAAAACTGGCTAACTTCCTATTCGGTAACTTGCTTGAACGTCTTAAGAAGCATGAACCAATGCGTACTAAGGTTTTTATGGTTGTATTTAATGCACAAGCGAATTCTAGTGATCCCATGTTAGGAGCTTCCTAGCCGGCTCGACATAGGAGTGAAGTAGGAGCTTGTAGAGTTGGGGAAGTACGTACGCCACCCCACGATTGGTATTAAGGAATACACCCGTCATCCACGCAATTAATACACACTAATCAACCGGTAAAAGATAGTTAGGGAGTAAGGAAAATCTAAGTAAACACATTTCTCTCCACATAAGTTTTACCACCTTTTCATTTTCAGTTATTTTATTTTATTTGCATTTGTAGTTATTTGGGTTAGTTGACTAGCAACTAATTCTGCCCACTCTTTCAAACCCGAGATTTTACTTGCTTTCATAAAAATATAAAAACATAAAAAGAATCTTCTCTCACCCCTAGACCTATTAGAGTAGTTTTTCAATCCTAACGACACTATTCCCTGTGGATAACGATCAATCCCCCGTCCTTACCACTACACTATACTACATCGGTCAGGTACACTGCCTGGTGGGGTTGTAAGCCTCTTGAGATCCCTCGAGAGGTAAAACCTGTTGTAAGGTCGCAAAACCACGCATCAGCAGGGTTTAGAGATAAACCCTTGAGGGGTGATCAACGACTGTGGGGGAGCCAAGTGTTGATCATCTAGAGAGTAGACAAGGAGGATAGGTGGACTTATTCCTTGGCTCGTACAAAGTAATGCTTATCGTGCGTCCCCACTGTACGATGTCAGATGGTATATCTTAATCGTTAGTGACAGTTGGGGAACAGTAGTACTGTGTGCTCAACGTAGCCTGATGAGTTCTTCTAGGCTCATTGTGGCCTAGTATTATAGATGAGCTGCTATCAAGTGTTTATTGATGGACGGACCCCAGGGCCGGTCTTGAGCAAGGGCAACATGGGCCACTGCCAGGGCCTATTATTTGGAGGGGCACCAAATTTAGATAGACTCCCATCGATCCATATTCCATCCCAGTATCCCTCAATTGATCCATATTCCATTGGAACAGAAGAACTCAAGAACATGATACAATCATTCATTCATTCTATACATCATTTATTTTGGCTATTTTATGGTAAAACTTCTACTTGTGTACCTTTAATTTTTAATTGAGATTTTCAATTTGTTAAGGGTTATCTTTATTCTTTATTCTTTTATGTTGTAATGTATATGTTTGCTTAAGCCATTAATAAGTAGCCTCATATCGTTGATTCATTGATATAATGATATGAAAGTTATAGGTTGTTGATTACTTATTTGTTGCCTTGTTGGTTACTTTTAGTTTGGTACAATATATACAACAATGCTCCCCATTAGAAAGAAAAAATCTGGATATGCAAAGCGTTTGGAGAAAAAAAGAGCCGAGCAATTCAAGCGGTCTCAAAGTGGCGCTATGGACAACTATGTTATAAAAATTCCTCATGTTTCTTCTTCAAATAATGAAGATGTTGGTGATGATATTGGTGGTGATAATAATGATGGTGATAATAATGATGGATATGTTGATATGAATGTTGATGTTGATGGTGTTAATGATACTGATGTTAAAAATGAGGATGTTGATGATGTTAATATTGACAATGATGATGGTGTTCATGTTGAGGAGACTAATATTGATAATGACCATGTTGAGGATGTTCATGTCGATATTAATGTTGATGTATTTGATCCAAGAAATTGGGATACTCTTAGTTCTGACAAGATTAAGCTTCTAGTAGCGGAGGGTCCGAAAAGAGATAAATCTATTGAGAAGGGTCCTAAAGATAAAAATTCTAGACAGTTTTCTACAACTTACTACACTAGAATTTTGCCAAACAATGAGAAGTGTGATAAAGAATGGCTGGTATATTTGAAAGAGCTAAACTACTAAGAAAAGGTATTGCGAAAGGTCAGTTAGATAATGAAGGTTTTTCAGATTGGAAATATCTTGGCACTAGACTTAAAGAGCATGAACTTGGCTTAGAACATGTTACAAATATGGCTAAATGGTTTGAGATGCGAGAAAGAGTAAAAAAGAATGAGACAATTGATAAAGTTGCGCAAGAACAATTTGAGAAAGAGAGAGATCATTGGATAAATGTCATCTTGAGAATTATCTCAGTTGTGAAATTTCTTGCTAAACACAATTTAGCATTTCGGGGAACAAATGAGAAGTTGTATAAAAAAAACAACGGGAACTTTTTGGGCTTGATAGAAATGTTGCAAGAATTTGACCATGTTATCAAAGAGCATGTGCGGTGTATTACGAGAGATGACATGCATTGATTTATATCGATTAAGTTCCAAAAGAATTACACAAAGGAAATATGTGTAAACCCTGGTTCGTTGTCCCAACGAAGATTGAATGGAATTGTGATTTCGGGATCGTGAAACGTGAAGTGAATATTGAAAGAGTGGGGTTTTGGTTTTTAAACTAAAATTATGAAATAATAACTAGAAACAACTAATTAACTAGGGCAAATACTAATCTAAAGCAAATGTAAGTGAAATTGTAAAGGAAACCTAAAAATACGCAAAACCCGGGCTAACCCCGAGTTTTAAAAGTGAAAATAGTGGAAAACTAACCCTAGAAATGACAAATTAACTTTCCTAAGTTCTAATTAGTAAAATAAAATTTTAGAAAAAAGAATTATATTTTTTTTTAATTTTATTGAATTAAAAACTAAATAAAAGAAATTAATTGATTAAAAATATTAAAACTATTTATAAAAATCTGAAAATTTTCTGAAAACTAATTTAAATAAAAAGGAATGTAAGAAAAATAATTTGGGAAAATCAGCAGAAGTAAATAAGCAATTATAAGCAGTTTAAGAGAAATAAGCTTAAGGAAGAAAAAGGGATTAAAAGAAAAATGGTGCAAAGATATGACTGATAAAGACCCAATGGCAAAGTGGTGAGGAGTGTGTGCTGTGTGCTGAGTGACTGGGGTTCGAATCCCAGTTTTGCTATTTTTCTTTTTATTTTTATTTTTTTTATTTTTTGTTTTTTCTTTCAAAACCCTAATAAGCACTAATTAATTAGTAACTTTTGAAAAGACAAATATTTTGAAAACTACTGATAAGCTGAGATTCAGCTTATCAAATCAAAACAGTAGAAGCTTTTAAAGAAGAAAGATTAAAATTAAAAAATTTAACTAGTAGGCAAATAAGCTAAAATAAGCTATTAGAAACTTTGAATAAGCTAATGTGAACTAAGTCTATGCTAAAGGATCTAAAATATTCAGAATAAGCTATAATGGAGAACAAATAAGCTTTTGAAAATCAGAAATAAGCTAAAACTTGCCCTGGTGCAGGCCTGAATGGGCTTACTGAGGTGCTTTTTAAGCTAGCAAAAAGCTTATAATAAGCTACTGGAAAAATTCAGAGAAATGTGCAATAACAAGATAAGCCACCAAATATTACTTGTACCAATTCTCAGCTCCTAAGGACTTATATTAAAGAAGATAAAAATCCAAAAGATAAGCTAAAAAAGAGAACTAGGCTGCAAATGCTTATTACCCTACTGATGCAACAGTTGGGGTATGAATGGCTTAAGTCCTTCAAATCTCAATGAATTACACCCAAACTTTGGAAAACCACTTAGAACACTATATTGCACCTATATTTGCCAAGAGTGAGGTCCAAAATAAGCTCAGCTTATCAGAAGCTTATAATGTCAGTTAAGACCCTATATTTCTACTATTGATGCAAAACCTCAAAAAAACTTCAAAACAACTTAAGACCTAAAGAAAACTGCTTATCTAACTCCCAATAAGCTCAATCAAAACTCATATATTGGTCAATGAACAGTAGCATGAACTATTGACCAAAAACAAGCTTTATGCCAAACACTACTTATAAAACTGATTTTGCAATTTTACTAGTTTTAAGCTAATTTAAGCTATACTAATGATGCAACTAGATGATATAAGCTAAATGAACTAGATATAAGCTAATTTTAACAGAAAATAAGCACAACTATAAGCTGAAAATGATTATGCAATATTAAGCTAAATAATTCAATTTTAAGCTAAAATTGAAACATAAAACTCACTTTGGACCTCAGCTAAACAGAGGTTCCCAATAAAGGGCAGCTACAAGCTCCAGCTTATTCAGAGAATAAGCTAGTAAAGTCCATCTTGCCCCTCCATTGCAGGCAACTTCCTATGCTTTCCACAAATTGCAAAGGTATAACTGATTTGATGATTGGATCTGATTTAACAACTAAATAAACTCACTAAAGCTATAGAGAGCTGAAATGAGCTTATACAAACTGAAATCAAGCTTGTTTAAGCTTAGCTATACTACTTTACTATATTTTTTATTTTTCAAAGGATTTTTCTATTTTTTTTTTTTATTTTTTGAATGAAAAGTAGAAATAGTAAAAATATTTAAGTGAAAACTTGTAAAGAGCTTTTAGAAGGCTGAATGAGACAGACAATAAGCTAAGTTTAGCTTATTCTAATACTAATAGAAACAGAACAGGGGATTAATCATAGATTGAAAAACAAAAACAAAATTGTGTTTCATTAACCTTTCAAAACCTGAGTACAAAAATTCCTTACAACTATAAAGACACTAAATTGAAAACTTAAGCTAAAAATTACATAAATTCGACCATAATCTTAACCTAATTTAGACTCTAGAAATTAACACCCAACTTTGTGATGAGAGGCCACTATTTATAGGCTTCAGGAACCTCTAGGGTTTCACAGGAACCTTCAGGAACTCCATCTTCAGCCCTTGGATCAATCTTGCCCTCCAATCCTTCATTTTCAGCCGTTTGATCATAGATGGTGGATAGACAGCCAATAAGATTGCTGGGAAATGCAACTCTGGCATTCCTTTGACTTGTTAGCGTCTTCTAGAAGATTTTAAGGTGAGGTAATTATGTGTGAGATCAGGGTAATAATTGAGAACGATGATGAATAGTAACTTGGGGTGAGAATGGCGGGTAAAATAGTTTTAGGAGTTGACCGGGTATTTAATGGCTGACTTCGGGTATGAAAAATGGGATTCGGGTATAATTGGGATCCTGGTTTTAATAATTAGAAGATGGGCTGGGTGAGTAATTGGGCTTGGGATGGGTTAATTTTGTGTATTGGACTTTGATAGAAATAAGATAGGTATTTATTTTAAGGATTTAGGATAAAATGGGGTTATCTTGTAGGGACTATTTTTGCCATAAGCTGAAAGTTGACCAAGGGACTATTTTTGACAATCTGAAATAATCCAAGGGCTTTTCTTCAAATATCTTTTTTTTCTTTGACGAATTCTTCCCCGGCTTCGGCTCTTTAATCCTCATTCCATATCTCGTGCTCAGGTTTTCCGGATTTTGCTTTGAATTTGTCCTTTTTCTTGATATCCGTTCCTGCATGTAAACAAAAACAAAAACACAAATATCTTTGGCATTTTGGTTAGTTTTTGGTCGTTTTGGTCTGATTTTGGTCAAATAAAGGTATATGTTTAAGCATATACCATGCATGTACATTATCTTGGTCACACAATCCAGAATGAGTTAATACTACTGCTTGCTCATGAAATTAAATCAGAAATCATTAAGAAAGTAAAGCAAGCAAAGTATTTCTCTGTGATACTTGATTGTACTCCTGATACAAGTCACCAAGAACAAATGTCCTTGATATTGAGGTATGTAAATGTCTCTTCAACATGTGTTACCATTGAAGAATCATTTTTAGGATTTTTGAATGTTGATGAAACCACGGGGAAAAGACTTTTCGATATTACACAAGATGAATTGAAGTCTCTTGATCTTGATATTGATGATGTGCGTGGTCAAGGTTATGACAATGGATCAAATATGAAAGGTAAACATCAAGGAGTACAAAAACGGTTTTTAGATATAAATCCCAGAGCGTTTTTGTAACACCCCAACCCGACCTTGGTTAAGATGTCACATTATGGTGTCTAATCAGAACATACAAAATAACGCAAGCGGAAGACTTCATAAAAAGCTAAGTCAAGAACATCATGACTTTCAAATTACAAGCTCCCAAAAGTTTTAACAATATCAAATGACAGGAAATGAAATAAAATATCCTACATAAGCCCAAAACATATCCAAGACAATGGGAATTCTAAATAAAGTAGGTCTTCTAAATCCTACTTTCATCACTCTTGCCCAGCATCCCGCTTATCACCTGCCGCATGGAAAAGAAAACGCGACTGAGCATAAAAAGCCCAGTGAACAGATATATAAACAAAGCAGAAACGGTAAATAAGCATAAACAAACGAATATGAATCAAATGGAATCGAATGCATACAAATACAAATCATGAATAAGAATAGCTCTAAGAGTCAAATAATAATAATGATACGGCAACGAACGCGTCCAAACGAGCCACTCGAACGGACCAAAGATACCTAACAGATAGCCACGAGCGTGTCTAAACGAGCCAATCGAATAGACCACCTAATCACCTATACCTATCCGTCAATTCCAAGTTGTACAAGGAGCTGCAGACCCCAATGTACCAGAAGTGAAATGGGGTGCATGGCACGCACAAACCAATCACTAAAATCACATCATCATCATTCCAATTATATACCTAGGATGCATCCATACGCTCCCTGCAAAACAGAATACATATGCAAGTACGAGACTATACATACATATAACAGAATGGCCACGTGTGCCATAATAATATAATCATAACAGAAGGGAACGCCGGGGATCAATCACACCTCCCCAGTAGTGTCATGCCATTGGTGCCTCAATGACATGGCCATGGTACCTCCATGGCTAGTTAGCTCGGGCGACAAAACATAACAGAAACAAAATAAAACTATCCATAACAAACAATCATAATCAACAAAGGTATATCAACTGAACAGAATCTCAATCAAGGAGATAATAAATAGGTCATCATAAAAAAAATGGATAGCAACTAAATCATATCAAATGATAATATTAAATGGATCATATCAACGAATCATATCAAACGGAATCATATCAAGCAAATGAATCAAGTCAAGGATCGAGAAATCATGAGATCAGAACCCTTATTGAGAAATGGTAGAATATTTGTACCTTATGCAGAGCAAATCAACCAAAATAAGAAAGCACCGAAAATATGGAATCACTCCTTCTTCGCCGAACCTATACAATTTAATGATCACGTATTACTTAGCTGCTTATTTTAGAAGTTTACCACGTATAGTTATTAAGTTTCCCCATTCAAGGTTTCTTTCTATTTTTAGAACTTTCCACTTTTAGTAACATGCCATTTTTAGAAACTTTCTACCTTTAGTAACTTTCTATTTGTAGTAACTTTCTATTTTTAGTAGGTTTCCATATTTAGTAAGTTTTCCGATTAATGACCTTTTAAGGTTATAAATGATAATAATGTAACTTAAAGGACTTATTATGATTAATATTATAGTTTAGGATTTAAATAAACACCTTTTAATAGTCTAGGGTTCAAATTGTCATTACTGTAAAGTTCTGGGTCTAAAACGTAAATTATATAAATATATGACCTATTCTTATGTTTATAGATTTTAATGCACTCAAACACACCAATGCAAATCAAACTTGTTTCGTGTATTTAAAAACCTTAACTCGCCATTAAAACAACCCGAGTAACCCATATCATATACATATATACTCATCATTCACACTCTAGTCCCGACACATACATCTCGACACACTCGTCTTTACAATGACACCGAGACTCACACTATTTCAAACATGATCAACTAGAACTCGCTCCTAAACATACAACTCGACATCTATTAATGGACCAAAAATAAGCCCAACCATTCATACACCACTCACACGTTTAATATCCTTTCCCAGCTTTCAATTTCCCACCAATATATACATGTTGTATTCTTGCTTATCAACATCGTATGACCCACAAAACTCACACACACATACATGTTAACCCCATGCACACTCACACACCCATGTACTAAAATAACTTTATGCGCCACCCAAGTTTGTTTCTGTTTTTGGTTGCATTAACCAATTCCCACCTCACATATTAAAATACCAAAAATAATGTTTTACATGTTAAACGCCAATTATATCTTCTAATCGCTTTAGAATAACAAATAGTAGCCAATTATGACTTATTTGGTTTTCAGCTTATGTTACATAAGCCCCACCACACACCCTTTATATTCTTTTCTTACCCATTTCACACGACACAAAAATCAACCATGGAAACCGTCTTTTCGACCCAATCATTGACCATCCAATCGACCTATAGACACCCATATTTCACCCCCATTTCCAGCCCATAACACACACGACACACATGAAATGTACCCTTGTTTTCCACCAATTCGACCCTTGTTTATTAACAACAAAACACACACACCACACCATATCAATTCGTATTCATGCAAAGACAAAACCACACACAAACCCATTTTGAACTCGAAACAAAATCACATAAAATCACAGACTCGACGACTAGAATACTCCTTCCTTGACCTCAATTCACTCGACATAACTCACACCATAACACACCCTATTAACACACACAAAGACACTTGCACAGACCCAAATTCCCTTGTGTTATTAACCCTTAACTCGACTTTTGCCCCTTTCTTCTACCCATTTTACACGACACAACACCAACCATATTAACCCATTTTGAATCCCAGAACATTAACAACAAACGACTCCTTTTCCACATCCACACACAACCAAAACAACCACACTCGACACAAACGTGACACCATCCCAGCCCATACAATCCACCACACTTATCCATGAAACAAACCAATACTAGATCTCAATCTAACTGGACAGAAAACACGTTTTTTTTAATGCAAAACCAGTCTAACCCTTTACCTCTTGTAGATTTGACATGCACATCATTATACACCTTTAACACATCATTCCCACACTTGTTTTACAGTACGCTCGACACCCAATCACACACACGAAACACTAAATAAATCCATGCATGCATTACATACAAATTGTTGGAAAATTAGTTTTGCAAAAATGATTTTTGCATATTTTGGACACTATTTTAATATATGTATATGTTATATATACTTATATTTTTTGGTAGCTTTGCGTTCTCCATGACGAGAGCTTCGCAACGAGCTAAAATGTGTCAAAATTGGAGTTGATATGAATGAGATATCGTGTCTCAAAGTGAGGCACTTGGAACACAAAAATATGGAACACAAATCTATCCCACATCGCCTAGTGAAGGAAGTGGAGAGTGGTTTATATAGAAATCTTGATATTTGCTATCAAAATCCTTTAGGTGAGCTATGCTCCCACTCCTACGTGCGCGCGCGCAGGGGGCGCAGGGGGTGCAGATTTCAGGATTTCTGGGCCAAAATGGGTTCGAAGCTTCTGAACTCATGCGAGCCTGCGGACACGAATGCAGAAAGTTCGCCTACGCGCTAAACTTTTTGCTGGCAGATTTCGTTTCCCAGTTTCCAGATTTTGTTGTATCTATTTTTAGAATTGATTTAAACTTAGAGAATAAGTTTTACAAAATCAATTTAAATAAATAGAAGATATCGAATAGGTATATACGAAACAGAATATCTTGTCTTGGTGAACAAGATAGGTTTTCAGTATAAATATACCATGTCTCATTCGGTTTTTAGACACAGAAAAACGAAAACTCTTCC
The DNA here is from genome assembly GCA_021014915.2 of Artemisia tridentata subsp. tridentata. NCBI lineage: Eukaryota > Viridiplantae > Streptophyta > Magnoliopsida > Asterales > Asteraceae > Artemisia > Artemisia tridentata. The sequence continues at coordinate 476,977,143 of CP139509.1, forward strand.
AGCAACTCGATCAGAAACACACGCAGGCTTTTCGATCTTTCAGGCAAGTTTTGTCAGGTCCGGCTGTACAACAGCTTTGTACGTTGTACCCTGGGAAACAGACGGCGAATCTGTTTTAAGGGAATCGTGTTTACACGAGCCTCGTGCACAACCTTTACTGTTTTGTTTAATTTTATTCATAGTGTCTGTCTTCTGCTTCTACTCCATTCTGTCTGTTTTTATTTTCTGTTATTTACTTATTGTAATATGATTTTATCAATAAAAGTGTTCACCGTTTCCTACAGTCTTAAAAAAGATTCGGTTTAACCGAATTTAAAACACTTTGTTAAAATCGGATTAATTATTAACAGATTTTTCTAAACTGTTTTCTGTCGAAACCTAGTTGAGTTTCTTTGGAAATCAGTTCTAATTAAACAGATATTATTTTCAGCAATTGTTCTTATCAGTTTACATCGAAACTAAGATAGAGTTTCTATTAAACTGATTTACTCGATCCATCGAAACCAAGATAGAGTTTCGTTGAATCAGATTCGGTACAAGTAGATATTGATTTACAACAGTTTGTTTAACTGTTTGTGTTTGAATTTTCAGGATGACAGACACAACTACCCCTCCTGTGACTACTACTGTGAATGTATCCGGTGCGCCAGTTACCAACACGGCTGCTAATCATGCTGAGAAACCAGAGAAATTCAATGGGCAGAATTTTAAGAGGTGGCAACAGAAGATGTTCTTCTATCTCACTACTTTGAACCTTGCGCGGTTCTTAAAAGAGAATCCACCTCACGTGGAACCTCCTGCAGAAGGTCAATCCGCTAATCAACAGGCCGTTCAAGCCTTGGAAGCATGGAAACATTCAGACTTTTTGTGTCACAACTATGTTCTGAATGGTTTGGTGGACTCTTTGTACAACGTGTACTGCAAGACCAAGACTGCCAAAGAATTATGGGAGTCATTGGAATGCAAGTACAAAACTGAGGATGCTGGTACAAAGAAGTTCGTGGTAGCTCGTTTTTTGGATTACAAGATGGATAATTCAAAGAACGTGATGAGTCAGGTTCAAGATCTGCAGGTTTTGCTACACGACATTCATGCTGAGGGAATGACCTTAAGTGAAACTTTTCAAGTTGCTGCTATCATTGAAAAGTTGCCTCCAAGCTGGGTAGAATTTAAGAACTACCTGAAGCATAAGCGAAAGGAGATGAGTGTTGAAGACTTGGTTGTTCGCCTTCGTATTGAAGAGGACAACAAGCTGGCTCAGAAAAACGCTTATACGCCTGATTCTGCCAATGCAAATATGGTTGAGCATGTTCCGTCATCTTCAAAGTCCAATGTCAAAGGTAAAGGCAAAGGAAAAGGAAAGAATGAAAATAAGGGCAAAGGGAAGTCTGAGTACCTTGCTCCTAAAGCTGCAATTGTGAAACAGAAGTTCCAAGGGGTGTGTTTCAACTGTGACCAGCCGGGTCATCGTGCTGCTAACTGTAAGATGCCGAAGCGGGTGACTCCACGCCAGGCTAATATGGTGAATGATAATATGGACATGATTGCTATGGTTTCTGACGTCATTGCCATGATCTCTGAAGTTAACCTGGTAGGTTCCAACAACAGGGAATGGTGGGTTGATACTGGGGCTACCCGTCATGTGTGTGCTGATAAGAGTATGTTTCACTCTTTCAGAGCGGTTGACAATGGAGAGGTGTTGTACATGGGTAACTCTGCAACTGCTGCTATCAAGGGTGAAGGAGATGTAATCTTGAAGATGACATCCGAGAAAGAGCTCAAGTTGACTAATGTCTTGTATGTTCCAGAGATTCGCAAGAATCTTGTGTCTGGTTGGCTGTTGAACAAGTTTGGTTTTCGTCTTGTTTTTTAGTCTGATAAGTTTGTTCTTTCTAAGAATCAAATGTATGTTGGTAGGGGATATGCCCTGAATGGTATGTTTAAGCTCAATGTAATGGTTGTTAAGATTGATATCAATAAAATGAATTCTTCTGCTTACTTGATTGAGTCTTCTAATGTGTGGCATGGTCGTCTTGGACATGTAAATTTTAATTCGATGCGTCGTTTGATTAAATTTAATTGCATACCTAATTTCCATATTGACTCAAAATATAAATGTGAAACTTGTGTTGAAGCCAAACTTACAAGATCATCTTTCAAATCGGTTGAACGGAAAACCGAACCACTTGATATGATACACACTGACATATGTGATTTGAAATCACTACCCACAAAAGGTGGCAATAAGTACTTTATCACGTTTATTGATGATTGTACAAAGTATTGCTACGTTTACTTGTTAAAAAGTAAAGATGAAGCTATAGACAAGTTTGTTCAATACAAAAACGAAGTTGAAAATCAACTTAATAAGAAAATCAAGGTTGTACGAAGTGATTGAGGAGGTGAATATGTGTCTCCATTCGCTGATTTATGTGCTAAACATGGAATTAGACACAAATTCACTGCTCCTTACTCACCTCAGCAAAACGGTATTGCCGAAAGGAAGAACCGTACCTTGAAGGAAATGGTTAATGCCATGTTGATAAGTTCTGGTTTAAGCCAGGACATGTGGGGGGAAGCCATTCTAACGGCTACTTATCTTTTAAATAAGATACCTCGTAAGGAAAAAGAAGAGACCCCTTATGAACTATGGATGGAAAGAAAACCATCATATCAATACTTACGAGTGTGGGGGTGTCTAGCAAAGGTAGCTATACCGACACCCAAGGCCCAAAAGATTGGACCTAAATCTGTGGATTGTATATTCATTGGATATGCTAAGAATAGCAGTGCTTATCGTTTCATTGTACATGATTCGAAAAATCCGGATATACAAAAGGGTACACTAATGGAATCAAGGAATGATTCCTTCTTTGAAGATATATTTCCTTATTTAACGAAGGAAACTGGAAGTTCATCTAAAATAGATGACGATGTTGTCCAAGATAAGAGACAACGAGATGATAATGATCTCCAAGATGAGAGACAAGATCAAATCGAGGAAGAAGAGGTTGAACCTAGAAGAAGCAAAAGGGCAAGAACCGAGAAATTGTTTGGACCCGATTTTGTTTCTTTTATGGTAGAAAATGAACCTACTTCTTATCGAGAAGCGGTAACTTCCTCTGAAGGGCCTCAATGGAAAGAAGCCATTAAAAGTGAAATAGATTATATTTTACAAAATCATACTTGGGAGCTCGTGGATTTACCTCCTGGTTGTAAACCACTAGGCTATAAATGGATCTTCAAGAAGAAGATGAAAGCTGATGGCACCATTGACAAGTACAAAGCAAGATTGGTAATCAAAGGATTTAGACAACGAGAAGGTCTAGATTATTTTGATACATATTCGCTTGTTATGCGAATAACCTCTATCAGGATGATACTTGCTATTGCCGCTTTGAGAAATTTGGAAGTTCACCAAATGGATGTGAAAACGGCTTTTCTAAACGGGGATTTAGAAGAAGAAATCTACATGAACCAACCTGAGGGCTTCATAGCTCCTGGACAAGAGAACAAAGTTTGTAGGCTTGTTAAGTCATTATATGGCTTAAAGCAAGCTCCCAAACAATGGCATCAAAAATTTGACCACGCCATGCTAGAGAGTGGATTCAAAATTAATGAATGCGACAAGTGTGTTTATGTAAAGGACACAAGTAGTGGATATGTAATCTTGTGTTTATATGTTGATGATATGCTTATCATTGGCAGTAACGACAAGATGATCAAATCTACTAAAGACATGTTGAAATCAAAGTTTGACATGAAGGATATGGGGTTGGCTGATGTGATCCTTGGAATAAAGATCATACGAACTCCAAATGGACTTGTGTTAAGTCAAGCACATTACGTTGACAAAATTCTTAATACTCATAATGCGGGGGATTCCGGCCTAGCTAGAACTCCAATTGACACCAGTAAGAATCTATCTAAAAATAGAGGCTTAGGTGTTGCCCAATTAGAGTATTCAAGAATTATTGGCCTGTTAATGTACTTGATGACAAGTACCCGACCTGACTTAGCATATGCAGTTAGCAGGCTAAGTAGGTATACCAGTAATCCAAGTTATGCACATTGGGGAGCTATGACTAGGGTACTTCATTATTTGAGATACAGTCGCGATTATGGACTGCATTATGAAAGATATCCAGCTGTTATAGAAGGATACAGTGATGCAAATTGGATATCTGACATAAAGGATTCTAGATCGACTAGTGGATACGTGTTTACACTAGGAGGGGCAGCTATATCTTGGAAGTCTTCCAAGCAAACTGTTATAGCTAAGTCCACAATGGAATCAGAATTTATCGCGTTAGATAAATGCGGACAAGAGGCGGAATGGCTACGTCAATTCGTAGAGGACATACCAAGGTGGCCTAAACCGGTAACGGCCATTAGTATACATTGTGATAGTCAATCGGCAATTGGCAGAGCTCATAGCATAATGTATAATGGAAAGTCCAGACATATCCGTCGTCGACATAATTCGATAAGACAACTACTCTCAACAGGAGTTATCTCAATTGACTATGTGAAGTCAAAGGATAACATCGCGGATCCGCTTACGAAAGGCTTAAGCAGAGAGTTAGTTAGTAAGTCATCTAAAGGAATGGGACTAAAGCCCTTGAAGGAATGAGTTTCTATGAAGGAAAACCTAACCCAGTTGACTGGAGATCCCAAGATCTAGGTTCAATAGGACAACCTAATCATAGAAATGTGGGGGAAGTCACGTTAATGTGGGGGAGTTACGGAATACTGTATCTTCCTAGTCCATTCCTATAACAACTGTGACTTGTTGAGAGGTTAAACATATGGCTCTTATGATTCAGGATGAAATCATAAAGCATAATGATTCAAGATGAAATCACAAAACATATGTTTTTAATGATTCAAGATGAAATCACCTGTGTGATAGAGAAGTGGGGTCGCTTCGAAAGGAACTGTGGGGGGCGCAATTCCTAAGAGCTCTTGCAGAACCAGGCTAGTGTTCATGACCATAACGAACACGACTATGAGGACTTGACAATGTCAGGGAGAGTCTTGTGTGAAGTGTAATGTCGTCTACGTAAACAGATGTTGAGTTCAAGGACATCGCGTCTACTCAGATCTAGGAGACTAAGTGCATCTCACAAGGGAAGGTTCAAATGGTCACACCTACCTATCCTATGCAGGACTTAACCGCAGAAATTTCGCTGAAACATGTGTGTGTTTTCGACCGATCTCCATTCATGTGGGGGATTGTTGGAAAATTAGTTTTGCAAAAATGATTTTTGCATATTTTGGACACTATTTTAATATATGTATATGTTATATATACTTATATTTTTTGGTAGCTTTGCGTTCTCCATGACGAGAGCTTCGCAACGAGCTAAAATGTGTCAAAATTGGAGTTGATATGAATGAGATATCGTGTCTCAAAGTGAGGCACTTGGAACACAAAAATATGGAACACAAATCTATCCCACATCGCCTAGTGAAGGAAGTGGAGAGTGGTTTATATAGAAATCTTGATATTTGCTATCAAAATCCTTTAGGTGAGCTATGCTCCCACTCTTACGTGCGCGCGCGCAGGGGGGCTGCAGATTTCAGGATTTCTGGGCCAAAATGGGTTCGAAGTTTTTGAACTCATGCGAGCCCACGCGACCTGCGGACACGAATGCAGCTCCGAAAGTTCGCCTACGCGCTAAACTTTTTGCTGGCAGATTTCGTTTCCAGATTTTGTTGTATCTATTTTTAGAATTGATTTAAACTTAGAGAATAAGTTTCACAAAATCAATTTAAATAAATAGAAGATATCGAATCGGTATATACGAAACAGAATATGTATATACGAAACAGAATATCTTGTCTTGGTGAACAAGATAGGTTTTCAGTATAAATATACCATGTCTCATTCGGTTTTCAGACACAGAAAAACGAAAACTCTTCCAGCAACTCGATCAAAAACACACACAGGCTTTTCGATCTTTCAGGCAAGTTTTGTCAGGTCCGGCTGTACAACAGCTTTGTACGTTGTACCCTGGGAAACAGACGGCGAATCTGTTTTAAGGGAATCGTGTTTACACGAGCCTCGTGCACAACCTTTACTGTTTTGTTTAATTTTATTCATAGTGTCTGTCTTCTGCTTCTACTCCATTCTGTCTGTTTTTATTTTCTGTTATTTACTTATTGTAATCTAATTTTATCAATAAAAGTGTTCACCGTTTCCTACACAAATCACACTAAACCAAGCTCTTAATTATTCACGTATAATAACATCTACATCCCATCTTATAGTTCTTTAGTTTATATCAGATTTTAATGTCAATATTAGAGATCAAAAATGAGTGTCCTTATGAACATATCAAAAACATATATCAAAACATATTCGAATGCTCCAAAACGAAAATAAGTCGACAGGTATATATTTCATAGATTCGTGATTTCATGCTACGCATTTAATATATCATTCCTATACTTCTGTTTAATGAATCAACGATTAGTTTTACATGTTAAAATTTATATATGTTTCATATATCGAGCATGAACACAAGGACGAATATAAGAGATACCTTAGAACGATTTGAAAAGGGAAACCAAGAACAGAAAACTCCAATATCAAAACCAGCTGGTCGAATCTAAACAAGCACCCTCGAATTCCCGAACAAGACCACGATCCACCACAGCTTGTTTAATCCTTGTATGCCTCCTTTGGCACCACCTTGTACTCGAATAAAAAGGAGAAGAGAATCAAGTGCCGCCACCTAAATCTGTTTTAGGTTTCTGTGTGTGATGTGTTGTTGTGAAATTCGGTTGGAATAAAATGGAGAGAAGGGTGGAATTTATAGAGGAAAGAAGCCGAGCATGAAGGGATATGGGTGGACTAACCGATCAAAGTGGAGATAAGGTTAGACTTAGTTCTTATCAAAATGCCTTCTAGAGGTGTAAATTTTTTTTTTTATATTTCATTTTGGTCTATACCTCGAGTGATGTGAGGCCAAATTTTCCCATGCATTATGTTGAGTACCAATTTAAAAAGAAATCGGCCCCTAAGAGACTTTTAACGTGTGACATGCACAATTAGTATATTATGTATATTGATTAATATATTACTTAGGTTGTATTGTTTGTATTTTAAAAATTTTATGATGTAGCTTCCAAATTAATTTGGTTGTGTTCTTATACAAAGTTCAAATTAGCCATAGATTTTAGGAACCATACTTTAGAGCAAGGCTATCAAGATCGTGATCCCGCGCAAGATCGTTTTTGTCTTTGCAAGATCGAGATCGTAGGATCGGATCGAGATCCTACGATCCTACCAATTTATCATATTTTATAAGCAAATGATAAACGAGTCAAACTTTTTATATTTCTACTCTTCATGAGATGTTCTCTACCTACTCTTCATCCTTATTCAATTACAACAGCCTATGAAAGTTCAATACTCCATGTGTCAAAAAGATACAGTGCCAAAACTTACCTAAACACAATAGACAAAAAGATAGACTCAAAGTTCAATACTCCACGTGTCACACCATCCAATGGCAACAAATCCACGCTAATTTATCACCATTATCTTTTTACTTCATACTCATCACTCAAAACATTGTTATTCACATTTCAACTAACAAAAACAATTTCTTAGAGCTCCAGCAACAATCCTCCACCAGACCGGAGCTATCTCCAGCGAGAATTTAACCGGAAAATATGTTTCACCACCGTCAACTGGGCTTTTAAATGGCCCAGAAACGCAGATAAATGTCCCAAAAACGTTTCCAGGCGTTTCCAAAAGATTTGAAACGTTTTCCATTTTCCAGAAACGTTTCCGCCGCGTTTCTAGGCGTTTCCAGGCGTTTCCCGTTTCCCATTTTCCAGAAACAAGAGCTGGTGAGCACGTAAGATCGTACGATCTTACGTGTAAACTTGCGAGTTTACGAATGATTTTACGTAAGATCGTACGATCCCACCTAAAGTGCGATCCTATAACGAGTTTACACGATTTTGGCTGGTGTGCACGTAAAATCGTACAATCTTACGTGTAAACTCGCGAGTTTGACAGCTATGCTTTAGAGTATTATATATAAATCCCAGAGCGTTTTATACTCCATGTGGTTGTCATAGTCTTAATCTTGCATTATGTGACATGGCTAACACTTGTATTAAAGGTAGAGACTTTTTTGGAATAATACAACGCATTTACACAATATTTGCCAATTCTTCCAAAAGGTGGCAAATTTTGAAAAATAATGTTAAAGGATTAACAGTTAAGTCATTGTCCATCACTCGTTGGGAGAGTCATGTTGAAAGTCTGAAAGCAATCACATTTCAGATTTCAGACATATGAGAGGCTTTGCTTCAAGTTGCAGAAAGTGAAAATGATTCTCTAATTCAAAGTCAAGCAAAGTCTCTTGCAACAAATGATCTAGGTGATTTTGAGTTTTTAGTAGCAATAGTTATTTGGTTTGAGATCTTATATGCGGTAAATTTGGTGAGCAAGAAATTACAATCCAGTGATATGCTAATCGATATCGCTATTAAGGAAGTGAAAGGATTGATATCTTTCTTTGAGGAGTTTAGAGAAACGGGACTCTCTAAATCCATTAATGATGCTAAAGAAATTGCCGTTGAAATGGATGTTGATCCAGTGTTCGTTCAAAAGCGTGTAATTCGTAGAAAAAGGCAATTTGACGAGAATCCAGTTGATCATGATGCTTCATTATCTGCGGAGGAGTCCTTCAAGATCAATTATTTTTTATACATTGTTAATCAGGCAATTGGTTCTCTTAAAACAAGATTCGAACAATACACAGAGTATGAAAATGTATTTGGTTTCTTGTTTTCTTGTAATGAGTTGAAGTCCTATGATGACAAGAGTCTTAAGTTGTCTTGTAGTAAACTCGAAGTTGCACTAAAGAACGGTGAACGATCAGATATTGATGCAAATGAATTATTCGTGGAGTTAAGGTTGCTTAATAATTTTTTGCCTAGTGAAAATATGGCACCTGTTGATGTCCTAACATTCTTGAAACAACGAGATTGTTTTTTTTTTTTTTTTGGGTAAATGGGAGTAATCCTGTACCCTGGTAAATAGATTAACCAAAAACGTTTAAGTACAAATGGAATATGACTGAAGTACCATATTAACCTCAAGCTGAAAAGCTTGATAACCACCTAACTCTAGTGCTTAAGACATGCCAAAAGCACTTACAAAACTAGAAACAAAAAATGCATCTAGAAAAAGAACTGAAAAAACAGCTAGCCAGCAGAAAACGTGCGAGATGAACTTGCCCCAGTATTAGCAAACAGATTGGCCGATTCATCAAACACATTTACCACAAGATCTTCACCATCTTCATCATCCATCACCAATGCAGCATACGGATTAGATGTAGTAACATTAACTTCCTTAGAAGCATTACCAGTAGACTTCAACTGAGACGACGATGTAGATGCGTTACCCATAGTAGGAGCTCCCTTCTTAGGTATACTAGTGGCTGCCTTAGGAACAAATTTGAACTGTTTAACCGAAGTACCAACAGATTGATTCCCATTAGTAGCCTTGGCTTTACCCTTCTTCTTTTTTTTACCCACCTTCTGAAAACCATCAGTATCCAACTCCACAGTAGGAGTAGCAACATGAGAAGTAGAAACAGTAGAAGGACTAACCACCTGTGTAGGAGGCCTCACCACCTGTTTAGGACATTGATCATGGGAATGACCAAATATTTTGCATAAATTGCACCTGGGGGGCCTCCATTCATACTCAACACGTATAGTCTCTTTATTAAAACCCTCTCCAGTGAGAGAGGGGAAACCAATAGTCACAGCCTCCACAAGATCAGATGCAGACTTAACCTCAATAAGACATCTAGCAAAACTACTTCTACCCCACGAATCCTTACACATAGAGCTAGTGTAAGAATCAAGCATTACAAGCTTACCAATAAAAGAAGCAATCAAACTAATACCATCCTCTTCAAAGACTTGAAGAGGGACATCATGCAATTTAACCCATAACGGTATGCTAGTCAATTCTTCCTTACGCAAACAAGTATCCATAGACCATTTCTTGAGAATTATAGGAGACTTGCGTATCATCCAAGGACCTTCTTCTAAAACAGCTTCTAAACCAACCAATGAATCAAATTTGAAGAAAAAGAATCCGTTGGAATTCATCATGATCCTTTTAAGACCATGTTTTGCCCAGTTACTCCTAGCATAGTATTCAACAACAGGAAACGCCATCCTTTTACCAATAAAATAGCCATATAAAGTATGTTCCAAACGAGAACTAACCTTTTCAACCACTTTACGTGGAATGGAGATGTTAACACCTTCAAATACAGGTTCAGTGTTAGGAGATTGATGAGTCGATGTATTGATCGATGGTTGAGCAATAACATCATCCTGAATAGCCTCACACAAATGTAGTAATATATCCTCTACCCTTGACTGAACTTCCGTATCCAAAGTAGACCACACCGGATACTTACCCTCTTCAAGCCCCTTAGTGAACTCGTCGATGTCTTCATGATTACCAAGTGTTACACCAAACAAATCATGAATGTACTCAGTACCCGAGATATTCTGATGAACCGACCCACCAATTAAATCATTCGCAGGGGATTCATTGATCTTAGCTTGAACTGAGCATAAAAGCTCAGTGAACGACTCTCCCAATCTTGCCATCACAACAGCCAAAACAAAACCCAAATCACATAAAACTCAAAGATCCTCGTCAATCTTCAACCGCGTAAAAACCCTAGTTAGGAAACTAGGGTTTAATGTAGGCACTAAGGACCAGTAATCAACCCATAGAAAAGTCAGTACAATGAATCAATGATGAGTATAGAATCGATTAGAACAGCAGACCCTAAGTAGCGATTTAATGAAAACCAAAGCCCTAACAACAATAAACCAATCGATCACTAAAATTAATCAGTAACAAGAATTGATCAAGGTTGAGATCACACGAGGTAAATCAACACAGGAACGATTATGTTAAAGATTAGTTACAGGATCGTGAAAGAGATATAGTCGGTTAGGGTTTGAATAAGAAAAACTAAAACCTAAAAGAAAAAACCCTAAACGATCAGAATTTTAATCAGTAACAAGACTCGATCAAGGCTGTGATTAACACGAAGGATAATCAAAACACAAGAACAAGATTGTTAGAGATTAAATTAGTGATCAATCAAGGGAAGATTCGATTAGGGTTAGAAAGACTGGTCGCCAAAATCGCCACAGAGGGGGGAGAGTTTTTTTAACAACGAGATTGTTTTCCTAATGCACTATATGCAATTAGTGCATTAGGAAAACGAGATTGTTTTCCTAATGCACTAATTTCATATAGAGTATTGTTGACCATCCCTGTCACAGTGGCATCCGCAGAAAGAAGTTTCTCAAAATTGAAATTGCTAAAGTCCTACTTACGGTCATCAATGTCACAGGAGAGACTTAATGGACTCGCATTGATAGCTATTGAGAATGATTTGTTAGATAATGTTGATTATAAGGAATTGGTCAAGAACTTTGCTTCGAAAAATGCTAGAAGAATTGCTCTATTTTCACTATAAAATAGTCTTTGTAATAGTATTTTTGAATATTTATAACTTTTTTTTAGCATCGATTAGTATATTTTAATATTTGTAACTTTATTTTTGTCATCGATAATGGTTGTTTTATTTGCATATTTTTCTATAAGGGGGCCTTTTTTTAGTTACGGCCCAGGGCACCCAAAATCCCCGTCCGTGCGTATATTTAATGGGCTTGAGCCACTAATATTGATACGCTATCATTTTATTATACTCATAAACGAGCCGAGCTCTTAAAATAACTTACGAGTCGAGCTTGAGCTTGTGAGCTTGTTCATCTCGAGGTCAACTCGTTTACATCCCTAGATTCAACCCGGAGCACTTAGTGGTGGTCTTCGGTTACGCATGAGCTTGGTCACGGTCATCCCTAACACATGAGGGGTGGTTTATTTATTTATCGTGAGCAGATCACATTGTTGATGCATTTTTTTTTTTTTTTGCATTTTGCATGTAGGCTGTAAGCTATAAGCTACAAAGCTGTTAACATGAGCGACAAACTGTATATTTTTTTTAATAAAAGTGTTTGGTAAATTAGCTGTTAAATGTAATTATAAGATGTAAAATGACATAAAAGGACATATCTATAATTGTAAACAAATGTTTGGAGGGTATATCAGTAATTTAAAGTTTTAACAGCTCCAAGATGTTTAAAAAGCTTCATGAATCAGCTTTTCATTTAGGAGCTATTTGTTTGAAATAAAAGCTTGAAGTTAATGTATCCAAACGGAGCTACTTAGTTTAGATGAGATTATTTTGTAACTAAAAGCTAACAGCTCCCCCAAAAAGCCCCTACCAAACAGACCCAAAAGATATAACGTTTATCTGAATTGCAAAAAATGAGAAGTAATTGAAAGATGATTATCTCACTTTATCAGTCTACATGATCTTGTTGAAAGGATTTATAATAAAAGATTTGAGTTAATGTATCTATATCATAACATTGATGTGAACTAAAGTATAATTATACCAATAAATGTATAATTATTTGACAAAAGTTTAATGTAAACTCAAAATTCTCTCTACACCTAATGAATCTATCTCAGTCATTCATTTTCAAATATATATATATATATATATATATATATATATATATATAAAATATATATATATATATATAAAGGTTCAACTTTTATCATTTTTTTTAAATTATATATCTCACAAACCGTTAATCGTTCAACTGTACGAGTGGAATATTACTTAGTCAAGTAGAAAGGAACAAGGTCTTACGGCACGGTCACTATCTTTTCTTTTTCTTTATCTCTCCTCTATAGAAAGAAATAGGGTATGATACGTTGCGTGGTATATACCTGATCATTTAGTCAACGAGACGTACATAAGTCGACATAGCCCCTTGTATTAGTTCTTTTGAGCTAGAACCAATCAATAGAATGAAGTGAAATCTAGGGTAGGACGACGAACACGGCGAAAGAGGACTATCTATCCAAAGCCATTCTCTTCTTCACTCAAAGGGGCAATGCACCAGGCCAGCCAGTATGGTGGCGAACACGCTGTGCTGTAAGCTAAGTTGTTCACCTTGTAGGCGGAGGAGATATAGAAAGTGTGTCGTGCTTGATTCATAAGATTATATAGTAGAACCAATATATTATTTCACTTAGCCCGCCTCTCCCATGACTTTCCAGACCAACCAACCCGGATCTGTCCTCACAAGTCTCTCTGCATTTTGGAAGCAGAGCATGCAAAAAAATCAAGCAATGGATCTTAAAAGAATGCCACTTTTTTCAGCACGACTCTTTCGATTTCTGCGCTGACATTTAAGTTGCCTCTATTCTTTCTTTCAATCAACACACTCGCCGCAAATACACGCAAAAAGAATCATATAATCACTACGAGAATTAAATCATTTTTGTATAGAGGGGCACTTCTATATACTTTCAACGAACCTTTTTTTCGATTTTCTTTTTGTGACTGTTGAAATTTACGTCTGAAAAAATCATATATAATTTTTTATTTTAAAATCACATGTGATTTTATGAAATCAATTGTGATTTTTTCAGACACAAATTTTAACATTAAAATTAAACTCGAAAAAAATGTTTGTCGAAAGTATATTGAAGTGCCCGTCTACTGAAAGATAAAAATATTCTCGTCGCGATTGTGTATTTTTTCTTTGTCACCTAACAATCTACCATTTGCAAGATATTTTATTTTCATAAAAAATGTGCAATTTTTTTTTTTTTTTTTTTTTTTTTTTTTTTTTTTCGTTTTGATGGAAAATTAAATGAATAATATGTGGTTTATATTGATCTCATTGATCTCAACTCATACTAATTTTTCGTTTCAAATCATGTATCTATTTCTAAACTGCAAACACCTTTTCTTTTAAAAAAAAAGAGTAAACTGCAAAAATCATCCCTGTGGTTTGTGGAATTTCGCAAGAATCATCCCTATGTCAAACGTTTAGCATTAAACATCCCCAAGTCCACAAATGTTTAGCAAAAATCATCCCTGAGCACTAACGTCGTTAGTTTTACCAGTTAAGTGTTAAATAATATTTGCTCGTTAGTCCCTCCGTTAATATTGTTTGCACCGTTAGTCCTTATTTTTTAACGTCGTTAGTTTTGTCCGTTTTTCTTACGTTTTTTCTGTTTTTGTCTGTTTTTATCTGTTTTTCTTACGTTTTTGTCCGTTTTTCTTATGTTTTTTCCGTTTTTGTCAGTTTTTGTTCATTTTTCTTACGTTTTTTCTGTTTTTGTCCGTTTTTCTTATGTTTTTTCCGTTTTTGTCAGTTTTTGTTCATTTTTCTTACGTTTTTTTCTGTTTTTGTCCGTTTTAGTCCGTTTTTCCTACGTTTTTGTCCGTTATTCTTACGTTTTTTTCCGTTTTCATATGTTTTTGTCCGTTTTTCTCACGTTTTTTTCGTTTTTGTCCGTTTTTCTTACGTTTTCGTCCGTTATTCTTACATTTTTTCCTTTTTTATATGTTTTTGTCCCTTTTTTTACGTTTTTTCTGTTTTTGTCCGTTTTTATCTGTTTTTCTTACGTTTTCGTCCATTTTTTACACGTTTTCGTCCGTTTTTACATGTTTTCGTCAGTATTTACACGTTTTCGTCTGTTTTTTTACGTTTTCGTCTATTTTTTTACGTTCTCGTCTGTTTTTTTACGTTTTCGTCTACTTTTTTTTACGTTGCCGCCATCCACCCCCATCCACCCACCACCACCACCACCCACCACCACCACGCCACCACCCACCACCACCACCCACCACCACCCACCACCAACCACCACCCACCACCCCACCCACCACCACCCACCACCCACACCCACCACCACCCACCCACCACCACCCACCACCCACACCTCCACCCACCACCACACCACCTCCACCCACCACCACCCACCACCACCACCAAAGATACACCACCACCACCCACCACCCACCGCCACCAAACGACTCACCACCTACCCACCCACCATACCCCACCACCACCACGCACACCACCACCATCCACCGCCACCGCCACCATACATCCACCGCGACGATGGTGGTGGTGGCATTGGTGGTGGCGGTGGATGTATGGTGGCGGTGGCGGTGGATGGTGGTGGGTGGTGGCGTTGGTGGTGGTGGTGGATGTATGGTGGCGGTGGCGGTAGATGGTGGTGGTGGTTGCGTTGGTGGTGGCGGTGGTGGTGGCGTTGGTGGTGGCGTTGGTGGTGGCGGTGGTGGTGGCGTTGGTGGTGGGTGGTGGGTGGTGGCGGTGGTCATCAACGTTGGTGGTGGGTGGTGGGTGGTGGTGGGTGGAGGTGGTGGGTGGTGGTGGGTGGAGGTGTTGGGTGGTGGCGTTGGTGGTGGGTGGTGGGTGGTGGTGGGTGGAGGTGGTGGGTGGTGGCGTTGGTGGTGGGTGGTGGGTGGTGGTGGGTGGAGGTGGTGGGTGGCGGTGGCTGGAGGTGGGTGGTGGTGGGTGGAGGTGGTAGGTGGTGGGTGGCGATGGTGGAGGTGGGTGGTGGCGGATGGCGGCAACGTAAAAAAAAATAGACGAAAACGTAAAAAAACAGACGAGAACGTAAAAAAACAGACGAGAACGTAAAAAAATAGACGAAAACGTAAAAAAACAGACGAAAACGTGTAAATACTGACGAAAACGTGTAAAAACGGACGAAAACGTGTAAAAAATGGACGAAAACGTAAGAAAAACAGATAAAAACGGACAAAAACAGAAAAAACGTAAAAAAAAGGACAAAAACATATAAAAACGGAAAAAATGTAAGAATAACGGACGAAAACGTAAGAAAAACGGACAAAAACGAAAAAAACGTGAGAAAAACGGACAAAAACATATGAAAACGGAAAAAAACGTAAGAATAACGGACAAAAACGTTGGAAAAACGGACTAAAACGGAATAAAAAAACGGACAAAAAACAGAAAAAACGTAAGAAAAATGAACAAAAACTGACAAAAACGGAAAAAACATAAGAAAAACGGACAAAAACGTAAGAAAAACAGATAAAAACGGACAAAAACAGAAAAAACGTAAGAAAAACGGACAAAACTAACGACGTTAAAAAATAAGGACTAACGGTGCAAACAATATTAACGGAGGGACTAACGAGCAAATATTATTTAACACTTAACTGGTAAAACTAACGACGTTAGTGCTCAGGGATGATTTTTGCTAAACGTTTGTGGACTTGGGGATGTTTAATGCTAAACGTTTGACATAGGGATGATTCTTGCGAAATTCCACAAACCACAGGGATGATTTTTGCAGTTTACTCAAAAAAAAAAAGTACAATCATCACACTGTGCACTATTAAATATTCATTTTATAGCAAACCAAAGATATGATTACTATAAGAGCACTTTCAACAATAACTCTGAGTTAAACTTTAACACACTGCCATGTCAGCGCTATATCAGCTTTAACCTTTTCACCTTTAACTCAAAAAAACACCCACAATCATAACTCATCTTAACTCACCTTAACTCACCTTTAAATCAAATATTTTCAAAACTTAAATTAATACTTCATTTATTAAAAACGTAACAATAATTCTTAAACATATTACAATACGAATATTAAACATTAGAATACGAATATTAAACATTACATAACATTAAATATTAAACATTATAATATGAAACAAATAATTATTCATCGTCTTCGGAATTTTCTTTTTGTTGATGTTGATGTTGAAGATGGTTCTGCCAAAGATGCTCCATAAGGTCTAGTTGTAGTCGAATATGCATTTCTCTTTCGCGTATTTCTTTTGCCTTTTGACGTTGGAGATCGCATCTGTCGACCCACCTGTCTTTCCTCATACGTTGGACATCGCATCGGAGGTATAAGATTCAATACCTTCGACTATTTGTAGAAATAGTTTTCGGCTCATACGAAATCTTCTACGAAAATACCGAAGCGGATACTTACAATCGTGATCGAAATAGTCGCTACGCAAACGTTGTTCAGCAAGCTCACGTTCACGATAGATATGACTACGTGATATCGGAGGTTGAGCTGCTGCTTGTTCCAACTGTTGCTGATATTCGTACATGGCTGTCATAAACTGAATGTCAGTTTCGTCATCTACATCTGACCAGTTGCTAAATTCTTCGTGACTTTGATTCGGATCCATTGTGAATGAACAAGTTTTTTTTTTTTTTTTTTTTTTTTTTTTTTTTTTTTTTTTTGTGGAAGTTTGAAGATGGAAGTATAAGATATATTAGATTGATTTGTGGAAGTTTGAAAAAAAATGTGGTGTTAATTGGGTATTTATAGGGGAGTGAAAGTGGTTTCGATTTATTTATTTTTTTTTTTTATTATTATTATTTTTACATATAGCCGTTACATTCAAACGAGTATAATATAAAGGGGGTGAAGTGAATTTTTTTTTTTGAATTCAACGGATAAAAGAGACGTTAAAGGGAGGCGAAGTGATTTTTTTTTCTTCTTCATATTCAGCCCTTAACGCAGCATTAAAGGGTTAACGCAGCCCTTTAACGATGCGTTAACGCAGCTTACCTCCAATGCTTAACGCAAGTTTAACGCACCCACGTTAAAGTTTAACGCAGGGGTACGTTAAACATTGAAAGTGCTCTAACAAAGATTGGTTTAAAAAAATATCATAATAAATAAATATTAAATCAACCAATTCTAGTTATTATTTTTTTATCAGAGAATAACACCCATTTTCATCTTATTTTTTAAAATTTAAATATCTCATAAACCGCTAATTGTTAGACAAAACTAATTATATCGTTCCGACAATAACAAAATTATATATCTATAAAGATCTAGCATCTTATAATTTTGAAGAACCTCTTTTGTTGTCTTTTGCAGATTTTACACTATATAATGAAAATTTTGTAATAAAGATAAACAGTTTGTGAGATATTTACATTTTAAAAATAAAGTGGAGATTAATTTTATTAACAATTTGTGAGATATTTATATTTTATAAACTAAGATGAAAATGAGAAGAGATCCATATAAATCAAAATTTCTCTAAAATCTTCTATAATACTATAAGATTCAGTCCTCTAATTTAAGGTGGAGTAATGATGACACAGTTTGTAGAGTTATAATACTATAAGATTCAGTCCTCTAATTTAAGGTGGAGTAATGATGACACAGTTGGTAGAGTTAAAATTGTGTGACTGGAGATTTAATTGTTCGACCTGAGTAATTGCAGTTAATGCACCTTGCGATCGGAATATGAAGTGTTGCTCCATCATAATTGTTAAGGGCTATGAAAAATGAGATCAGAATATGAAGTATTGCTCCATCATAATTGTTTAGGCCTGTGTAAATGAGGTTGCTGAATATCAAGTGTTGCTGTAAAAAGAATGCAAACCATCAAAATTGTTTAACACCAATTGAATGCAACGCTGAATAATAATTGTTGTCGATCTATGATGTTCACCGATTCAAAGGCGCCACCCAAAAAAAAAAGCGCACATAGTAGTTTCATCAGGTAATTTTTTTATATAAAGTTTGTATTTTTGTTCATGGGTTTTTCTTTGATTGCAGGTTCAGGTATGACATTTGGCTGATTTCTATATTGATTTTATTTTGTTTAATAATTTACTAGGATGATGATATGGATTATGGGCAATGGTGATTTTGTTGTGGTTCAATGTTTGGTACAATTTTTTGACTAAAAAGTGTAGTTGGAATTGTTGGTTGTGGAGATTTGGATTTGGGTGTGTTTGGAATTGGGGATTAGTCATGAGGATTGTGTTTTGTCGCAACAACATGTTCAATAGTTGTTCCTACTATAATAATGTAGCATCTAACTCTATTAATCCTTTATTTTCTGCAATTCCATTTTCCGTATCAAAGTTAAGGATTGGCATTGTTGGCGTGTGTGCTCTTATAGGGTATGTGTAAGTAATAATAAATCACAACTCGTATGGTTCTTGTGGTTATGTGCCGAATTTAGAGAGAAACAAGAGAGTGAAGTGGAACCTTGAGAGAGAAAGTGTAATAAGTTAGATTAGATGAAGTGAAGGTCCAACCCTTTCCACACATGGGAAGGGGTATTTATACTACTAACCTATTTGCCCCGTGTGGGCTGTGGAGTGAGCTGACAGTGGGTAAAGACCCGACCCAACTCCGCAAATACTAATATAACTAAACTAATACTAATAATACTAATAATCCTACGAGCTACATAAATGCTAAATAGATATACGGGGTGACCGAGTCTTTCATATGAATATTTATATTCCTAACAATCTCCCCCTAAGGGAGGTCACCCCGGAAAATACACTTTGAATTCTAGCATTTTATTACATGACTGTAAATTCCTAGCTCGTAGTCTTTTGATTCTTCAAGTTCAGCACACTTTGTACTTTCAGCAGTGGACTTTTGATGATTGTTCATTTGTCTTGGATGATCTTTGAGGATTCTTTGAGGTCATCATCCAACATACGTCTTCAAGTCATCTTGTTGCAGTATTGTTTCCATGTGATGTTGTGATCTTTGAGCATTCTTTGAGATCATCAGCCACCGTAAATCTCCAAGCTCATCCGTTGTAGTAATATTGCCTCCATGTGATTTGTTGTGACCTTTGGACTGCATGCTCACACTTTTCTGGATCATGATAACTATCATCAGAGTTGTGGAAGCTGTGTTGTAGGTCTTTCAACTATCATGATGTCTTTGATAATGATTTGTAAGTGTGAGCATGGAGTGTGGATTGACACGTCTCTACTGGAATCAGGAACCACCATCACCATCTTTATATAAATCTGAAATAAGACAGTTAGCAATAAAGTTGGAGAACGAATATGCTTTGTCATTCGCTCGGTGTGGTTGGATTAACCTTCGATTCTGTGAGGACCGACCTGTGATCAGGTAGAATCCCCTTTAAAGAAAATTCTCCTTGACAGGACTTTCTAGCTTGTAGTAAAGAATCATCCAACGAATTAACATCAGAATCATCATACTAAGCATGTTCTCATACCGGAACGTCTCAAAGCAGACAGCACGGTAGAGTGAATCAGTGAATTAAATACCCACTGATTGATGAGAAATTGATTAGAAAAATCATTTGCGTGTCACTGGATAAACATTTTATGCAACACAACGAGGGTTTTATAAATTAAATCACATTTCTGTATTCAACACTTTTGTTTGAAAATTTTACACAATCAATGTGCTCGAAACTCAGTTGGTGAGCACATTGAAGGGTTTTCCAAAAGCATCTGTCAATCCATTTCCTGGAACAAGTTTGATTCAAATGTGAATCGCCCCATCGTTTCTTTCCAGTTGTCACTAGTTTGATCCATGAAGGATCTCACATGTCACCTACCAAAAGCTTGTTTGATGTTGGCTCTAGAAGGATTTCCATCTTCATTGTGAATACTTTCGTATCACTCGGATGTTCTGGCAATACCACGAGGATAATGCGTAGGACTCTTCATATATATTTTCTTGCTTTTCACGGGGTATAAAACAGCAAGCATATTGGAAATGTGTCCTAATGAGATTTATGGATGATCTCTTGGCTCTAGACTCAATAGTGTGTTTTGATTTAGTGATCGGAGGCTGGAGCAGACTGCCACCTTTTCAATATCAACTAACTCGGAGTGAAAGAGTCAATAGTAATGAGTGAATCTCCGTGTGAATGAAACAAGAGTCTTTTGAGAGACCTTGAGTGGCTAGGGAGGGTTGTGCAGCATATCACTGGGTCCATGATACTTGTCATCAATGTCAGCAATCAACTACGTGATTCTGACAGCATATGTATTGACCCGGTTTCTGCCTAATGTGTAAGGAGGGCTTCTTTCTTTTCACCCTTTATCTTTACATTTCTTTTTCATTCTTCAACCCCTTCAGTGCTTACCGAGACTTCACCACTAGTACCTTGTTGGGTTTGTTCCAGTACTATCTCCATCTCAGTCGGCACTCTTCCCTTATTCACTTTTCTCCTTTTTAATCATTCCTAAGGACTTCTATTCTAACTAGAGGATTGTCCCTGGGAAGATCCCTCCGGTTCTGGCTGGATCATGGGAACTAATACCTAACCCCACCATCCTTATAACTCCAGTGCATTAAAATAAGATAGGTCGGTCTTTGGTATTCTTCCATAATTGCCATCATAAACCATTTGCTCCCCCTCAATATGTGCATCGATATACGAAAGAGTTTAGCACATATTTGGGAGCCTACACATGAGTCTAAAAGATTACATTTTATCAGATTTCATATTTAAATCACATTCTCTCCCCCGATCAAAAATTTCAAACCTTTTGAGATTTGGGATCTCAATTGATTTAAATAAGTTAGAAAATTTGGGAGACAATGTGGTCTGATTCAATGTATTCTGATAATGGAACATTATTATGCTCCCCCTCAATCAATGAGGGAGAATGTTAGTATCAGGTATGATAAGTTTGAAAGATATTTGAATAAACTCATACACTGACACAAAACAACAAATTTTATTCACTTGCTTATTATGTACAAAGTGGCGTATTTTGATGATATAAAATTTTGAAATCACTCTCCCCCTCAATCGATGACCCGTTTTCTATTTAAAGAGCTTTAGTCATTGATTGAGAGATAAATTTTATGAAAAACTTCAAGTCTGATTGATTTCCAAAAAATTCATGGTACCACCTGTAACCACTGTGAAAAATCCCTTATTTAAATAAACTATTTCTCGGAATATTTATCCTTTTCTACGTGTAAATTTTTTTTTTTATTATTATGACTATTATCTTATGTGACGGAGATCACATCCCGAATAACCGTGCTTGCAACCCAACCTTAACTAAATTCGTATTCAAATAAGTAAACATCTTTAATCTAAAATGTTATGAGATTCCACTTATCACTTTACGTTATTTCATTAATATATAATTTTTAAAACTGAACGTTCCTTAACTAATAATAATTTTATAAAACCCTAAACTACCATAACAACATTTATGAACAATAAAACCCTAAGAAATACCAAAGTATAAATTATCTAGGTAATGTACAAGTGCTTAAAGCATAGAAACTCTAATTCTACTTTAACTCCCGGTAAAACCCTAATTTCACATAACTATGAATTTATGTATATATTTTACAAACCCTAATTTATTTTTACAAGATAATATATTTACAAGTTATTTAAACTAGTGTACAAGTCATTTATGCACAAAAACATTTATTAACAATATCTTTATAAAAATCATCTTTATATTTATTATAACATATAAATTACAAACCCTACATGCATAACTCTTAAAAATTATATTTTCCAAACTCACTAAATATTTTTACAAGTCTTTAAACCTAAAGTACAAGTACTTAATGCATATAAACTAAAAATTTCATTTATTTACTTTTAACTTAACAAAACTTAACATATAATTTTCACAACTTAATAAATTATAAAAACTACATTTTCCTCATATTTTAAGTACAACCTTACTAAAGCTAAAGTACAAGTCTTTTATGCATGAAACTATATATTTATAAGATTCTAAATAAAACCTTGATAATAGTTACTTAAATGATATTTTATGTCATATTTGTACACAATAAATTATAAAAACAATTTATTTATTTATTATATGTATGTACAACACCATAAGCTTAATGTACAACCCACTAATGCACAAAAACATAAAAACTCATTTATTTGTATTTAAAGCCTAATAAAAATTACATAGAAATTATAGAAAACTAAGAAATAATTAAAATTATATTTTTCTTATTTCTCATACATAAGTACAAGTCTTCTTAGCCTAGAGTACAACTACCTAAAGCACAAAAAGCATTTTTCCTTTTTTTATATAGAAATCGATATATACAAAATGGTGTCCCATAAATCTAAAATTCATTTTTAAGGAAACCTAGAATTAGAAACCCTAACTATACTTAAAACCCTAGAGTACTACTTGATTAAGCCCTAGGTACTACTCCCTTATGCACTTAACGAGCCAAACCCTTCTAGTTCACCTAATCTAGTTCGACTAGGACTAGAATAACCAACCTTAGCTCATTTCCTTAAACCCTAAGTGACAATTGTATGAACCATAAGCTACCACATTCCCCCTCCTCTAGAAGCTTAAGACATGTATGGTTTTAGGTGAAACACATCATCACCTCATCACCATACAACCAAACGCCACTCTTCCTCCCTCTCCTCCATACACATGTATCCAATAGGATCTTGACACACCTCCATATCCCCTCCTAACCCTAACTTATCCCTCTCTATAAATAATAAACCCAATTTACCAAATCCTTAAACCCTAAATCGACTTCCTCCAAAAACAGCCCTATACAACCTCATTTCTGATCCCACAGCCCACAACTAAGATCATAGTAACCTTAAAGAAGCTAAGGGAGAGGCTAGACCTGTTGGAGAACTCAATTCGAAACCCTAGTTCATAAAATGCCCTAATCGACATATATTTTGGAAGGTACGATCTAGTCCTTTTTAATTCTTCTCCTATACTTAATATGTCTCTAATAACATATACAAACACAATTTAAAATCTGTTATAACCTAAATTAGCAAGATCAAGTTATTTGGTTTCTTTTTGTTCTTATCGAATAGACAAACAAACACCCTATATGTATTTTCTTCGATATTTTAAAAACACTAGGCACTAGGACACACACATATTGTTAAAGAGAATATTTTTAGAAGAACGTGGCAATTGGAATCATCGAAAACGGTTAAACGAGTCAAAAGTTATGTCAAATTGAAGTTATAAATAAACTTAATAAAGTTTCTGTAACAGCAGACGAACGTGACGCAAAACGAGGCCTTTCTGGTCCGTTTCGTTGAAAACTTAAAACACGAAAGTTTTCCGGAACGTCGTTTCCTTCAAAAAGTCTTTTGACCTCGAGTCGTGAAAACGCATAATGAATGGTCTTTTTGTTTAATTTCAGAACAGATTATTTTAAAAAGAATAGCAGCAGACTTGTGCTTTGAACCTTAATTTCGACCCTTTAATGTGTTCCTAAAATTCTAGTTTTTGACATGATAAACGTATACTAAAAGGGTTACGTTTAGGAAAAAGAATCATCGATTTTCGTTGAAAAACGAGGGAGAACGAAGCGTTTGAAGTTGGGTGTTTTTCTGTGACGAGTAAAAGTATAATTCGACTTTCTGTTTTAGTTTTTGAAATCGTGGGTTCGAAACAGACCTGGAAACTTTACAAAAATACTTTTAAAACATTTATTCACACTTTAGAAAAGATTTCGTAAAAGGTCTCGGTTTGAATCACGAAAAATAAATTGTTTTTGAATAAGGAGGATGTCGAGTGGAAGAATTATAAGAACACAAGGACCATTTCTGTCAAAAATCCATAAGATTTCTGTTTTGGACCTAGTTTGCGATCGGGGAATCCCTAAGGAGGTAAAAGTGTCAATTTTGAAACTTGAGGGTATAAAATGTCAATTAACTAAAGTCCAGGGGTAAAATTTGTCATTTTTATTTTAGTTTAAGGGTAAAATTTGCCAAACCTAGAAATTTAAGGGTCTAAAGTGAAAATAAACTATAAACCCTAATTATTATTTAATATTATTATAATTTTATTATTATTAATATTATTATTATTATTAAGTTTTATTTAGAAACTTAATATACGTTTTGTACCGTAACTAACAAACGAAGTATCCATATAACGAACGGACGAAACCGAATCTTACAGATAAGAAAATATAACAAAATATTACTTTTGAAACTACATATTGGCTCAATTAAGCATTTAATAAACAAACCAAATAACGAAACGAATAATAAAAACTTATATATTAAGAAACAATTACTGAGAATTTGACATAACAACCCAGGTTGCAAGCCGGAGACGTTTATCAACTCTACGTTTATCAACTTTATTTAGCTTTTGTTTTCCATCCAGACTGCTCAGGTGAGTTCATAGTCCCACTTTTCTTATATGTTTTCCAAACTTGTGGGGAGATACATGCTATTAAACCGAACACAAGTATTTTCCTGATTGTTATTGCAATAAGTTAACTGTTGCCTATTTATTTTAAAAGTCCCTTTTATCATGCACCATTAATCACCTGCGGGTGAGCGCGAATATAGTGAATAGATCTATTGGCAGTTGACGTCCCATTTGTGTTGCTGGTTAAGTAACCAAATGCATTATATTTGAGTTTAATAAAGAGTTTCAGGCAGACTCCTACCCGGGGCAAGGTTACCTACATTTAATTATGGGGTAATTTTTAACCTGTTAACGCTTTGAGTGTCATGAGGCTTAGTGCAATATTCCGAACTGTGATATAACTGATTTCTCTTATTTGGCTTGTGTTCAAACTGATTATAAATTCAAACGCTATGGATTCACTCAACCTTTGTGTTGACTTTTTAAGCATGTTTATCTCAGGTAACTGGAAGTACGATTTGGCACGGAGTGGCGGTGGACTTTCTTTTAAAAGAGTGTCCGTTTTGTTATCATTCAATGAATAATGTAACTTTTATCATGTATTTCTGAACCTCCCTCTGGGACCTATCTTATGTACTCTGATATTTAATAAATGAATGATAACAATTTATTAAAAACGTCTCTTTTCGAGTCGTTTTCTATACTCATGACTGTGAACCATGAAGTAGCACCCCAAAGTTTATATTCCGCTGCGTATCTCGAAAATGGGGGTGTTACAGATTGGTATCAGAGCTTGTGGTTATAGAGAACCAAATGTTTTCAAACATTGGACTATAACCGATTTTCACAAACTTAACTAAAAAGTCCTCCGTGCCACAACGCCACTGAAACGTTACTTGTATGTGTTTATTTCTAGTTATTAGTTACATAGTAAAATGTTTATCATTCCCGGGTGGTTACAGAATCCTGACTTTCCCTACCCATTCTATTCCTCTTATGTCGGACTAGGATATTGGAAAAATATCACGATAGTACCGGACATCATGATAATACCTACATCCTTGTCACCATTACCACATCCACTTTCCTACACATATACCGTTAGTTCCTGCATATATCTTTATCTCCACCTCCACTATCATCTAAAAGTTTCTACCCCTCATCTGTCCCGTTCGAACTTAGTGAAGAAATTAGGACCATTATCGCCCGATATCAAACTTTACTCCGATTACCTATTCCCGACTTCCCTATTCCACTGCGAGTTTTGGAGGTGAGCAAATATTCGCAATCAGCACAAGAACGACAGCCGACTATTTCCACACCACTGACGTGATTAGAACGGCAAGAAGAATAGATCGAGACTGCGTAGGTCATCCCGATGAGCTGTCTCTAGAATGCATCAAGGGTTTAAAATATAGAGTTGAAGATTCAGAGACCATGAAGCAGAAGATGGACGAGAATCATGAGAAGGCAGAGGACCGTCATGAGCAGCTGAGACGAGAAATACCTATGACGAATTGAAGATGTTAGAAAAGAAGAGAAGAAATGAAGAAGAAAAATGAAGAACTGACGACAGCTCAGACGAAGATCACTATTTTGGAGAAAATAGTGGGAGATATGCAAGATAGATATTAAGAGTAAACATATATCCTCGTCAGCATGAAAAATACCAACGTTCCACTAATGACCCCGGAAGATATCCAGAAGTTAATAGTTAATTTCATCACGGCAGTACTCGAAGTGACCACAGTAGCCCAACTGAGTAGCAACAATATGGCCACAGGAGAAAAGGAGACGACTGAGTCTTGTAGGCATATCCCTGAAAGTTTCGCGGGATACAAGACAGATTTTCATAAAGTTCCCGGAAAAGTGACCAAACTTACCATTACTCGTGCCTTAGGAGTTAAGAAAACTGTTACCTTTCAACAAAATAACCAAAAGCGAAAACACAAAACCATTATCCCCACTTACTACACATACCCAAATAACCATTACCAATAGAATTGTGGAAATAGTTACCTCGGAAGAAAATCATTGTGCAAACACTGCTTGTTGCACCATTAAGGTCCATGCAATGTTAAGTGCGCAAGGTGTCGGAAGATAGGACATCAGATCAAAGACTGTAAGGCGACAGGAGCCAATCTACGGCCAGTAACGGTGATTTTCTATGGATGCGGTGGAAATGGACGTTACAAGAATCGGTGCCCGAACTTCAACCCGAATTGGAAAGATAAGACTGATGCCTAGGAAAGAGAACTAAAGAGAATATCGGAAAAACCGTTTATAGTAGCCGAATAAATCTTAGCACGAAACCTTCTAGAATAGGTTTTCTCTCGTATTCTACCTTAGTTACAATGAACGTAACCTAAGCGTATTAACTATCCTTTCTGCCGTATGAAGACACTATCTTGTAATACAATCTACGTTTCTATTTCAATTACCCTGTTCGTAGTCACACACTGTCATCTTACTAGAAACTTGATTAACATTAGTTTTTACCATTCCGTGAGAATTCCACTCGAACCCTAAAATTTGTTTTAAGGATATCCCATTAGTACCTAAAATCCCTAACCTATCACTGGGCTGAACAAAACATTACATCATTTGGTCCTCAATTATACATAACCTGATCAACTATGTATAATTCCGGAAGAATCATGTAATGAATTGGACAGGCATTTTAAGCATATCAAACTCCTAACTCAACCAAATCGTTGTACGATTTTCCTATATCACGTTCTCTATCTGGATAAGATAGAAATCTGAACCTAACTATCCCTATACATCAATTTTCTCAACTTTCCAACCAACATATGTCGAATCTCGGGACGAGATTCCCTTAACAGGGGGTGACTGTAACCACTGTGAAAAATCCCTTATTTAAATAAACTATCTCTCGGAATATTATATCCTTTTCTACGTGTAATTTTTTTTTTTTTTTTTATTATGACTATTATCTTATGTGACGGAGATCACATCCCGAATAACCGTGCTTGCAACCCAACCTTAACTAAATTCATATTCAAATAAGTAAACATCTTTAATCTAAAATGTTATGAGATTCCACTTATCACTTTACGTTATTTCATTAATATATAATTTTTAAAACTGAACGTTCCTTAACTAATAATAATTTTATAAAACCCTAAACTACCATAACAACATTTATGAACAATAAAACCCTAAGAAATACCAAAGTATAAATTATCTAGGTAATGTACAAGTGCTTAAAGCATAGAAACTCTAATTCTACTTTAACTCCCGGTAAAACCCTAATTTCACATAACTATGAATTTATGTATATATTTTACAAACCCTAATTTATTTTTACAAGATAATATATTTACAAGTTATTTAAACTAGTGTACAAGTCATTTATGCACAAAAACATTTATTAACAATATCTTTATAAAAATCATCTTTATATTTATCATAACATATAAATTAAAAACCCTACATGCATAACTCTTAAAAATTATATTTTCCAAACTCACTAAATATTTTTACAAGTCTTTAAACCTAAAGTACAAGTACTTAATGCATATAAACTAAAATTTTCATTTATTTACTTTTAACTTAACAAAACTTAACATATAATTTTTACAACTTAATAAATTATAAAAACTACACTTTCCTCATATTTTAAGTACAACCTTACTAAAGCTAAAGTACAAGTCTTTTATGCATGAAACTATATATTTATAAGATTCTAAATAAAACCTTGATAATAGTTACTTAAATGATATTTTATGTCATATTTGTACACAATAAATTATAAAAACAATTTATTTATTTATTATATGTATGTACAACACCATAAGCTTAATGTACAACCCACTAATGCACAAAAACATAAAAACTCATTTATTTGTATTTAAAGCCTAATAAAAATTACATAGAAATTATAGAAAACTAAGAAATAATTAAAATTATATTTTTCTTATTTCTCATACATAAGTACAAGTCTTCTTAGCCTAGAGTACAACTACCTAAAGCACAAAAAGCATTTTTCCTTTTTTTATATAGAAATCGATATATACAAAATGGTGTCCCATAAATCTAAAATTCATTTTTAAGGAAACCTAGAATTAGAAACCCTAACTATACTTAAAACCCTAGAGTACTACTTGATTAAGCCCTAGGTACTACTCCCTTATGCACTTAACGAGCCAAACCCTTCTAGTTCACCTAATCTAGTTCGACTAGGACTAGAATAACCAACCTTAGCTCATTTCCTTAAACCCTAAGTGACAATTGTATGAACCATAAGCTACCACATTCCCCCTCCTCTAGAAGCTTAAGACATGTATGGTTTTAG
This sequence comes from Artemisia tridentata subsp. tridentata, assembly GCA_021014915.2. Classification (NCBI taxonomy): domain Eukaryota; kingdom Viridiplantae; phylum Streptophyta; class Magnoliopsida; order Asterales; family Asteraceae; genus Artemisia; species Artemisia tridentata. Next base: position 477,006,349 of record CP139509.1, read on the forward strand.
GTGAAACACATCATCACCTCATCACCATACAACCAAACGCCACTCTTCCTCCCTCTCCTCCATACACATGTATCCAATAGGATCTTGACACACCTCCATATCCCCTCCTAACCCTAACTTATCCCTCTCTATAAATAATAAACCCAATTTACCAAATCCTTAAACCCTAAATCGACTTCCTCCAAAAACAGCCCTATACAACCTCATTTCTGATCCCACAGCCCACAACTAAGATCATAGTAACCTTAAAGAAGCTAAGGGAGAGGCTAGACCTGTTGGAGAACTCAATTCGAAACCCTAGTTCATAAAATGCCCTAATCGACATATATTTTGGAAGGTACGATCTAGTCCTTTTTAATTCTTCTCCTATACTTAATATGTCTCTAATAACATATACAAACACAATTTAAAATCTGTTATAACCTAAATTAGCAAGATCAAGTTATTTGGTTTCTTTTTGTTCTTATCGAATAGACAAACAAACACCCTATATGTATTTTCTTCGATATTTTAAAAACACTAGGCACTAGGACACACACATATTGTTAAAGAGAATATTTTTAGAAGAACGTGGCAATTGGAATCATCGAAAACGGTTAAACGAGTCAAAAGTTATGTCAAATTGAAGTTATAAATAAACTTAATAAAGTTTCTGTAACAGCAGACGAACGTGACGCAAAACGAGGCCTTTCTGGTCCGTTTCGTTGAAAACTTAAAACACGAAAGTTTTCCGGAACGTCGTTTCCTTCAAAAAGTCTTTTGACCTCGAGTCGTGAAAACGCATAATGAATGGTCTTTTTGTTTAATTTCAGAACAGATTATTTTAAAAAGAATAGCAGCAGACTTGTGCTTTGAACCTTAATTTCGACCCTTTAATGTGTTCCTAAAATTCTAGTTTTCGACATGATAAAAGTATACTAAAAGGGCTACGTTTAGGAAAAAGAATCATCGATTTTCGTTGAGAAACGAGGGAGAACGAAGCGTTTGAAGTTGGGTGTTTTTCTGTGACGAGTAAAAGTATAATTCGACTTTCTGTTTTAGTTTTTGAAATTGTGGGTTCGAAACAGACCTGGAAACTTTACAAAAATACTTTTAAAACATTTATACACACTTTAGAAAAGATTTCGTAAAAGGTCTCGGTTTGAATCACGAAAAATAAATTGTTTTTGAATAAGGAGGATGTCGAGTGGAAGAATTATAAGAACACAAGGACCATTTCTGTCAAAAATCCATAAGATTTCTGTTTTGGACCTAGTTTGCGATCGGGGAATCCCTAAGGGGGTAAAAGTGTCAATTTTGAAACTTGAGGGTATAAAATGTCAATTAACTAAAGTCCGGGGGTAAAAGTTGTCATTTTTATATAGTCTAAGGGTAAAATTTGCCAAACCTAAAAATTTAAGGGTCTAAAGTGAAAATAAACTATAAACCCTAATTATTATTTAATATTATTATAATTTTATTATTATTAATATTATTATTATTATTAAGTTTTATTTAGAAACTTAATATACGTTTTGTACCGTAATTAACAAACGAAGTATCCATATAACGAACGGACGAAACCGAATCTTACAGATAAGAAAATATAACAATATATTACTTTTGAAACTACATATTAGCTCAATTAAGCATTTAATAAACAAACCAAATAACGAAACGAATAATAAAAACTTATATATTAAGAAACAATTACTGAGAATTTGACATAACAACCCAGGTTGCAAGCCGGAGACGTTATCAACTCTACGTTTATCAACTTTGTTTAGCTTTTGTTTTCCATCCAGACTGCTCAGGTGAGTTCATAGTCCCACTTTTCTTATATGTTTTCCAAACTTGTGGGGAGATACATGCTATTAAACCGAACACAAGTATTTTCCTGATTGTTATTGCAATAAGTTAACTGTTGCCTATTTATTTTAAAAGTCCCTTTTATCATGCACCATTAATCACCTGCGGGTGAGCGCGAATATAGTGAATAGATCTATTGGCAGTTGACGTCCCATTTGTGTTGCTGGTTAAGTAACCAAATGCATTATATTTGAGTTTAATAAAGAGTTTCAGGCAGACTCCTACCCGGGGCAAGGTTACCTACATTTAATTATGGGGTAATTTTTAACCTGTTAACGCTTTGAGTGTCATGAGGCTTAGTGCAATATTCCGAACTGTGATATAACTGATTTCTCTTATTTGGCTTGTGTTCAAACTGATTATAAATTCAAACGCTATGGATTCACTCAACCTTTGTGTTGACTTTTTAAGCATGTTTATCTCAGGTAACTGGAAGTACGATTTGGCACGGAGTGGCGGTGGACTTTCTTTTAAAAGAGTGTCCGTTTTGTTATCATTCAATGAATAATGTAACTTTTATCATGTATTTCTGAACCTCCCTCTGGGACCTATCTTATGTACTCTGATATTTAATAAATGAATGATAACAATTTATTAAAAACGTCTCTTTTCGAGTCGTTTTCTATACTCATGACTATGAACCATGAAGTAGCACCCCAAGGTTTATATTCCGCTGCGTATCTCGAAAATGGGGGTGTTACACCACCAAGTTTAGCACAAATACTTTCCTGAAGAATCATAGATGGAAAAGTATTTGCGATGTAAAGAAGACTTCTCTTCTTATACGAGAAATGATGCACTGAAGCGTACATCAAATCGGGGATGCATGGATATGAAGTAATCCGTGCTCGGGTGAACTTCACCCGTTACTAGGAACAGCCGTCTTTTTGGCGACGTGCTTTCCTCATTTTTGAAAAACGGGTTGCATATCTGAAGTAATAGCAAACCATCATGACATGTTTTAACAATTTATTTTAACTTCTGCTCGAGCTTCATTTAAAGTCCCGTGTCATTATTGAATGACATTTCTAGGACCGTAAATGTTATCGATAAACAGAAGACATGCCTAGAGGAACTATTTTTGGTATTTTTGTGTTTTTCTGATTTTTTATGGTTTTTATAGGTTTTATATTTTTCTATTTTCTTTTTGGTTTAAAATATATACAAGGATATATGAAGCAAATATATACAAGTATACGAAGCAAATCCATTACTCCTCAGCTTCCTGAATCTTCTCGGCTGCCATCACTTTACTAGCTGAAGAACAATGTGAGCACATTTAATTAGGGATTAAATCTGGCTTTTCACTCTCCCCTAATTAGTGCTCTCCCCCAAACTGACAACCTTTCTGATGAATGCCCAGAATATGAAGAAGTCTTTTGATAACCAAATGCATGCCGTCTTTAGTCTTCTAACACACAGCGAAAAATGTAGAACAGACTGTAGACTCGACCTTCTTCAAGATTATCCATTTGGGGAATAGAATATCAACATCTTCCTCTCACCAAATGCATTCCAGTTATTTTACATATAACAAATTAGCCCGTGACGTACTCATGAAATGATAATACCAAAGTAACAAGTTGAAACACTGATCATCTTGAATTTGTTTCATAAGACATTAAACCCGATCACGTGAACTTGTTGTGCGTCCTTGGTGTACACATTTCTCTCCCCTGATGGTTACGATTAATCGGAATCAGCATAATGATGTGTACATGAAGCATAATGATGTGTACATGAAGCATTAACTAGAAGCACTTTATCACTGATTATATCAGCCCGTGAGAAGATGTCGATTAGTCGTATGGCCATTTCTCAAACATCAATCAACATGTAGTTTATTCACCCTTCTCCCCCTCAAAAATTGCATATGACTGCCATTTTTGATTGAACGAGTGAATAAGAATACCATCAACGGTAAGTAGATCCACTTGATAACTGACATTTTGTTTATTCACCCTTCTCCCCCTCAAAAATTGCATATGACTGCCATTTTTGATTGAACGAGTGAATAAGAATACAATCAACGATAAGTAAATCCACTTGATGACTGACATTTAATTTATTCACACTTTTCCCCCTCAAAAATTGCATATGAGGTTGTTATTTTTGATAGAACAAGTGAATAAGAATATACTCCAATGTACGTTGATTTACTTGATGACTGAATGAGCATGGGAAGAGCATGAAGCTTATTGATGAGAATGGTCATAAACAAGAAGATTTCTCTTCTTCCGAAGATAAAGCGCACTCAAGCGTACGCCTTTCTTTTCTTTGAGGAACGGGGCCTGGAGTGTTTTTAGCAGACGCCATTATGTTGACATTGAGGCCCGAGGCTTGAACTGCAGTGTTTAAACGTCATTGTCGTTGAAGATCGAGGCCTGAACTGATGTGAACAGACGTTATTTGGCGTTGAAGAACGAGGCTTGAACTAATGTGTTCAAACTTCATTTGTGATTTCCCCTCATATGTAGTGAGCAGCCTGAGTCCAAATGTCAAAGGACGATCTGTATGACCTGCATTTGAAAATAGACGAAAATAGAGAGTTTGGAGTGCCGGATCCCCAATTTAAGTTAGGGTCCAGTTGGTTAGTGGGAACAGGAGCATCATTTGCCTGAGTCTCAGTAGAAGTTGGAATGCTAGTGGAAGTAGCCTTTTTCTGTTTGTTTCTACGTTGGTACATAGTTAACGATGTATGAGGATTGTTACAAAATCTCTCAGTGATGACACTTTCACTAGTACTAACGTGTTTGGGTTGTATTAAAGGCATCGTTTCAAATTTAGTAGACCTAATTAAAGGGCACTGTTCTCCTACAGGGAATTTCCTTCCAGTTGGCTTCCATTGACGTACAGGCACTACTTTAGACTTAGTTATCCTAGTTAAAGGGCACTGTTCTCCTAAAGTGAATTTCCTTCCAGTGGGCTTCCATTGATAACCAACATTAGCAAACATGTTTCCTGTTGCTTTCCAAGTTTGCTTGACATGCTTGGCTCTCCAAACTTGCTTGACAGGGGTTTTGTTTGATGACTTCAAAAATTTCTCAACACATTTATCATGATTACCCGAAATTAAACAATCATTACATGTTTTGCAAAGTGAATTAGGATTTGAATTATTATTCCGTTTGTTCAAATATGGCTTATTGTTCCTCATGTGGTCTTCTACTTTCTTCTTAGGAACACTTTTAGCTGGTGAAGTCCTATAATTCTTTATATTTCTCTTAGGTTTTGACTTGCTAGCTTTAGTATCTCTGTTAACTCCTGTAGAAGGACTGATGGGAATCTTAGTTTTTTTTACTTCCAGTTGCTGAACATGTTTTGATGTGTTGGGATCTGAAGTTTCCGAGGGTACCTCAAAGGTTACATGCTTGTTCTTAGTCATTGAGGATGATGCAATAAACCTATCTCGCTTGCTATCAGTCTTAGGACATGTGCCAATGACGTTTTCTAAGAGTTCCTGAGATCGTTTAGTGAGGAAGCAGGTATCTACAACTGCACTATCAAGTGGTTTATCTATCCTATCCTCTTTTACGATCTCACGAAGGGTATCAAGGCTATCCTTAAGGTGAGTGAGATATACTTGATGAGCAGACCTATTGTTCCTAATGGGAAGCGGAATAGGCACATCATCAATTGCATACTTACTACAAGCAGAAACCTTTGGAGCAACATTATCACTGGTGATGACTGGCATTTTCCCTTTCACCTGAGTCTTTAGATTCTCAATCTCATTTAGCAAATAAGTTATCTTTTCATTGTGATTGTTACGTGTGATTTTAATCGAGTCATATAACTCTTTGTAATGCTGTTTGATTTTTGAATTTTCAGCTTGAAAACACTCATTTTCATATTGTAATTTATTGATGGTGTCTTGATAGTGAAAATTCTGAGAATCTGAAGACGATGGTTTATGGGTGCCAATCACATCACTCTTATTTGATTTTAATTGGGCAATTTGGGCCCTCAATTTTCGAATCGTGTTAGTGTGAGCTTGAATTTTTTTCATCTCGTTTGCTTAATTCAAAATATGCATCAAATTCAGGAGCATCCAAAGATGTCTTGGCATTTGAGATTTTAACTCTTTCTTCTAAATGTTGATATTTTAATTGCAAATTAAGATTATCAACCTCTAGTTTTGAAAAATGTCTGACCATGTTATCATGGTCATCGTTTTGGATTTTCTCATGCAATTTTAAATTCTCCCTCTCAAGCTCAACAACACGATTCTGGGAAACATTCAATGCAATAGACAACTCATGAAATTGACAAGCAGTTAATGCAGAATCAGAAGCAGTATAAAACACATCCTGCGCAATACATCTAGCAATTAAATTCTCATTAGTGATGAGAATGTTCTTTCTCTCAATCTCACGACTCTTAAGTTCTATCGCATTTTGGGACACTTCGTTTTCCATATCTTTAAATACCTCTTTCATCTCTTTTACTTTAGTTTTAAGGGTTTTTTGCATGCCCTCAAAATGTTCCTTGAGGAGTTTAAAGAATGGAATAACCTCAGTTAAGTAACACTTTTTTGTTAGTTCAAAACCCCTTTCCCCTTCAGTAATTTTCGTTGGCGTAATTCTCTTCTTACATGTTTTATCAAAATCAGCAAATAGTTGACTAAGAACATATATGCTAATTAGAGTTTTACATTCTGTGGGAAGAGTTAAAGGAACTAAGTACCTGGGTGTATTGGGTGGGTACACCGTTGCAGCCGCTATTTTTCTAAGGGGTGGAGTTTTGGCTTTAAGTTCATCGGCCTTTCTCTTTTCTACATCTAAAGACCAAAATATCTGTTCTGGTGTCAACTTAGTTTGAGGTGCAAAAACAGTCAATCGGTTCTCCTCATAGTAATCATGGGGTTTGATTATGACTCGATTGGCTATACATTTGGGATCCTTCATTTTTTCAGCCATTCTTTCTCTACTTATTACTTCTATCTCATTACTCTCTTCTAATGATGACACATCGAGAGGGGCATGACCAGGCTTAATCATTACATTTGCATCATATAAGGCAGGTTGGGCAACTTTAACACTCTTCAGTAAAGCTGATATAGGTTCACCTACATCCTTTTCACTATGTTCATCACACAACTTTTTATGCTTCTGAATCATTTGAGCAGTTTGTCTGGTTTGGTCTTGTGTGTACAACTTGTTTTCAATCTTATTCTTTAACGTTTTAAGTCTGGAAAAATCATTTAAGAGTTTTGTTTCTTTTTCTTTGAAATCTTGTTTTAGTGTATTTACACTTTCTTGAATCTCCTGTTTTTGTTTAACAGTCTGATCCAGTTGTTTTTGTAAAGAATATAACTCTTTTTTCAATGTTTCTTCCCTTAAATTACGTTCTGTTATGAATGTACGCATTTGACTATCCATTTTCTGCTCACGTTCAGTTAGCTCAAATTTTGCACGTTGTTCATATATGGCCACCTGATCTTTATAGATGTTAAGTCTAGTGGTCAAGGTGTCATCAGGGATAAACGCAGTGTACTCATGCAACACATAATCATCATTTATAAACTAGGTACAACAGACGCTTCGTTGTGTTTCACATATTGTTCATACGGGATAACATCGCTATTTCCCATATTAGCAGTATCTGACTCAACAACGTTTGTCTGTTGTACTTTGTCGGGAATCTTTTGTTCATGCAACACATTATCATCATGAATAACAGAAGATACCCCACTAGGTTCAACAGATGCTTCGTTGTGTTTCACATGTTGCACATTGTTCATAGCAGTATCTGACTCAACAACGTTTGTCTGTAGCTGATGGAGCTCTTTCTCTTGAGAATTCGGGCACACAAAGTCCCTATCGGCACTAACATACTCAAACACGTTTATCTGTTGTACATCTTTGGGAATCTTTTGTTTGTCAATCATGTCATACAATTTGAGTACCTCAGAAATGACTGAATCCGTAGTTTTTGACATGATATGAACGTGCACGGGATTTTACAATTCTATGATTTAAACCGAGAAATATATTCTTTCACGGGATTTTACAAAAATCAAGAATAAACCGTGATTTGATTACTTGAATGTGTTATGATGAAAGTTTGGATCGATAATGATTGGTGATTGTGTGTTAAGATGATGATCGTTTGATGGACTAGGTGATATGTTGTTTAGTTGAGATTTGGTTCCAGTGAAGTGCCTTAGTTGTAGTGAAATTTTGGTCTAAAAACTTCACAGCTCGATAACTTCTTTTTGGAGCGATTTCAGGCTTCTAAATTTATTCAACGTGTCCTTCTCCTCGGTCTCACGGTCGTTTTGACAGGTAATTCGCTGAAAACGGAGTTACGGTTCAAAAGTTATGGCCGTTTGAAGTTTTCACGTAAAAAGTCAAACCGCAACTGATCAACTCGCAACAAGTCAAGTCGCAATTAATCAAATCGCAATTAACCAAATCGCAATAAGTCAAATCGCAAGTATCAACTCGCAATGTCAAATCGCAACTGGTCAAATCGCAATTAGTCAAGTCGCAACTAGTCAAATCGCAGCGACTCAAATCGCAAAGATCAAATCGCAGGCTCACTCAAATCGCAGGCACACTCAAATCGCAGCCACACTCAAATCGCAGGTACACTCAAATCGCAGGCTTCAAAAGACCCAAATCGCAAAGTTCAAGTCGCAAATGACAATAGGATAAAACTGTCACTTTCTTGCGGTTTGTCTTTTTCCCTTTTTAAATAAAAAAGCCAAATCGCAGTACCGATGCACACCAAATCGCAACAACTAATTACCCAACAACACTCAAATCGCAACCAAGATCTTTTACCGAGAGTCAAATCGCAGGGAAGAAAAAAAAACAAAACACCACTCGAATGTGCTCAATCACCCAATAAAGGATTGAAACAAGCTATCCAACCACTAAACTAAGCTTATACCACTATCCTAATCAAGAAAGTACAAGCTTTTAACTAGTCAAACCACAAACAAAGTCGAATCAATGTGTTTTCCCTAAAAACTAGTCGAACCAAGAAAGAAACCACAAAAACCAATAAAAATTTGAGTACCCACATACCAAAAGATCAAACCTGGCTCTAATACCAATTGTAGGTAATAATAAATCACAACTCGTATGGTTCTTGTGGTTATGTGCCGAATTTAGAGAGAAACAAGAGAGAGAAGTGGAACCTTGAGAGAGAAAGTGTAATAAGTTAGATTAGATGAAGTGAAGTTCCAACCCTTCCCACACATGGGAAGGGGTATTTATACTACTAACCTATTTGCCCCGTGTGGGCTGTGGAGTGAGCTGACAGTGGGTAAAGACCCGACCCAACTCCACAAATACTAATATAACTAAACTAATACTAATAATACTAATAATCCTACGAGCTACATAAATGCTAAATAGATACTCGGGGTGACCGAGTCTTTCATATGAATATTTATATTCCTAACAGTATGTGGCAGCCGTAACATATGGATGGCAACATAGGAGGGTTGGGCAACAGGTCCGAAAGATAAATGTTTAGTGCAGGTAGGCAACAACCAGTTGAGAATGGGCAATTAGTAATCCTTGCTGCTGGGAATAAGGTAAAACTTAGATTTTTACTTACGTCATTTAACTTTCATGTATCGTGTGTTATAATTGTGGTCAAACTAGGGAAATTTATAAGTCAAGTTAAACGGGTCAACACAATGTTGGTAAATCAGGTTGGTTTTAGTCTTTTTTTTTTTTCTTCTTCTTAGACTCATAATTTAGGAAGATGATTATAAGACAATAATAAGGGAATGTTTGGAAAGTATAGTTTACGTGCTAAATAGGTTATTATGTATTGACAAAATCTGTTAAGCACTTTGAAGGTCTTTGGGTAAGTTTATTTTAGATGTCCCACAGCTTTTATGGTGCCAAATAAGCTAATAAGCTTTATCCCTCGGACTAAGGGTAATTGAAAAAATAGCAGCCTTTAGGAATGAGCTTACCTAATCACCCCATAAGTAGCATAAAAAAACTGTATTAGTATTTGTTGGGATGTTAATACAACTAGCTAATCTCGCATCTCCCGTTTAGATTTTGGCAAACGTCACAAGGATCGTGTAAATGGAAAAACACCTCAACAGAGACGCCAAAACTACACACTAATGTGGCGGATTAGAGAGCATATGGTGTTCTTGATAAGAAACCTTCAGTTTTGCATACAACTGGATGTGATATCTCAATGGAATATATTGCAATCTCACATAAAAGAGTAGTGTGATTTCACCGATTTGGTGGGATTTCATCAAGCGTGAGTGAAAGTATTCATTTTAATTGCACATGCTCTTTTTTGGTTAATGAAGTGCTAAAATGTAACTTTAATATGATGCAGGTATTGTCGGCTTTGATTTCACAATCTTTCTTGGATATTAGCTCTGTATCAAGAATATTGGATGGAATTATGAAGCTTTGCTTGCAGTTTTGCTGGAAGATTGAGAACCATGAAACTGATGTAAACATTGATGAACTCGAACGCATAGCTGAGGTAACATGGCTAGCTATTCTGTCTTTTCCCCCTTATGATGATTCCTTAATAGCGCCGAAGATTCTATAATTCGTAGTTGTTCTTTCTAATAAAAATTCCATAAGTGGCATTTTAATGGACTAGTACTGATGGAAGTGAAAAGTGGGTGAGGTCAAGTAATGGGCCAAAATGGGTCAGGTTGACCCAATACTCTTTTTGTTCGAAAATAAAAACATTCAAATGTTGCTGTCAAATATGGTTCATAAAAGTAATATCATTCTGCTTGCAGTTTACTTTTAGATGTTTCTATTAGGGGGTGTTTGGATTTGCATTTTGAAAGTGACTGTGAATTTGAATATGCAAAATCAGGCTATTAGCGGTAACAAAACAATTCTAGGAGATAGTATTTTCGATATGCTTTTGTATGAAGTAGTAATATTCAGATAATAATTAGTTTTAGTGTTTGATAAGTTCTGCTTATAAAGCGAAAAATGACTAAAAATGACATTCTTTTAAACTTAAAGTTATGCCTTGCGATATGGAGGTGTAAAAGTTTCTGGAATAAGGTTAACAGTGGTAATTTAATTTTAATTATTTAAGTTCTTTCATAATACAAGATCAGTGAAGCCAACGATCCTTCATTTTTAGGTTTATACCATTAGTTAGTTTCGAGTTCAATTCTTTTTATTTTTTATAGTTTATATAACATAAATTGTCAACTGATAGTAACCATTTTGACCTTATTAGTCTTTCAAAAACTCCATACTATACTAAGTGTGTGTTTATGCCAACAGGGAGCAGAAGCTAATGCGAGGCCAATACAAGCTTTTGGAATGGATAGGTTTGGGTGATAAAGTGGGGGCTGAAATCAAGACGTTTGGGTGTTGAGATTGAGGCTGAAACGGGTGGGTTTGGATGCTGGAGCCGGGGCTGAAATGAGGCTGAAACGTGTGCATTTTTTGGGGGCTGAAGCGGGGCTGAAATGGGTGCGTTTGTGTGCTGAAGTGGGTAGCTTTGGGTGCTGAAACGGAAGCTGAAATGGGTGGGTTTGGAGGCTCAAGTGGGTGTCGGTTTGTAGGCTGAAATAAGCATGTTTGGGTGCTGAAACGGGGGATGAAATGGGTGCGTTTGGATGCTGAAATGGGTGTGTTTACGGGTTGAAGTTGGTGGGTTTTTATGCTGAAATGGGGGCTGAAATGGGTACGTTTGGGTGCTGATATGGGGGCTGAGTTTTGTGGGTTTGGGTGCTGAAACTGGCTTGCTCCACAAACCTTAAAAGAATGTTGGTTTTTTTTTTTTTTTTTTTTTTTTTTTTTTTTTTTTTTTTTTTTTTTTTCATTTCTTTGTTAAAAAGGATGTTTAAAACTATAGTAATAGTGGAAAAGTTAAGAACTCATTTTGTTCCGGAAGAATAATAAGGTATATTACCTACATGAGTTGCAACTATCACATGAATTCTAACACAGAGCTCCAATAATTATGTTTTTAAATCTAGCCACCCATTTTCAAATAATGTATAATTAAAACAAAATTGAAAATAAAAAACAACTACAACAACTAATAAACTATAAACTCGTCAAAAAAGTTATATTTACGAAAACATAAACAAATTCACGCGAAAACACTTAGAGAGCAAGTTTGTGCCTAGCACGGGTTCTGAATGACTCGTTCAAAAGATAGAATCATCACCTTACATTTAATGGCTCCAACTAAATATGCTTTTTACACTTGAGGGACAATTTTATCACGAAGCCACAAATCCCAAAACCTATTTCATTCCCCACCAAAAAATTAGGGTTTTGAGACACACCCAATTTAATCATCAAATCAACTTCCAAAAAATTCAATAATTGTTTTGTTTCATCATAGATCTTCGTCAATCATCCTAACTTATCCAATAAAGGATCAATTTTTGTTTTTCGCTGGAATTTAGGTTTTTGAAAGTATCAATTGACAAACGATTAATTAGATACAGATGATAATCTGATCATAAAGGACGAAAATTATGTTATTGATCAAGAAATCTAAGTTATGGATGAAGAAAGTCAAGTTATTGGAGAAACAAATGCATAATTGGATCTTAAAATAGATGTAGTTTTTTTTTTTAACTAGTTGATGTTACAAATAAAATCACATGTGATTATGTTTGGCTGGTAAAATCACACGTGATTATATCGAAAATTACATGTGATTATACTAAAATCATGTGTGATTGTAATCGAAAGTGTTGCAATTTGAGTTATATGTACAATGAGGTTTTAAGTGGGTCACGTGAAAATACAGTAATACTCCTTCGTTAATGATTATTTTAACACAATTAATAGTTAATTAAAACGTATTTCACAGTCTTTCTTGGATATTGGCTCGGTATCAAGAATATTCGATGGAATTATGAAGCTTTGCTTGCAGTTTTCCTGGAAGATTGAGAACCATGAAACTGATGTAAACATTGATGAACTCAAACGCATAGCTGAGGTAACATGGCTAGCTATTCTGTCTTTTTCCCCCTTATGATGATTCCTTAATAGCGCCGAAGATTCTATAATTCGTATTGTTCTTTCTAATAAAAATTCCATAAGTGGCATTTTAATGGACCAGTACTTGTGGAAGTGAAAAGTGGGTGAGGTCAAGTAACGGGCCAAAATGGGTCAGGTTGACCCAATACTCATTTTGTTCGAAAATAAAAACATTCAAATGTTGCTGTCAAATATGGTTCATAAAAGTAATATCATTCTGCTTGCAGTTTACTTTCACATGCTCCTGTTAGGGGGTGTTTGGATTTGCATTTTGAAAGTGACTGTGAATTAGAATATGCAAAATCAGGCTATTAGCGGTAACAAAACAATTCTAGGAGATAGTATTTTCGATATGCTTTTGTATGAAGTAGTAATATTCAGATAATAATTAGTTTTAGTGTTTGATAAGTTCTGCTTATAAAGTGAAAAATGACGAAAAATGACATTCTTTTAAACTTAAAGTTATGCCTTGCGATATGGAGGTGTAAAAGTTTCTGGAATAAAGTTAACAGTGGTAATTTAATTTTAATTGTTTGAGTTCTTTTATAATACAAGATCAGTGAAGCCAATGATCCTTCATTTTTAGGTTTATACCATTAGTTAGTTTCGAGTTCAATTCTTTTTATTTTTTTATAGTTTATATAACATAAATTGTCAACTGATAGTAACCATTTTGACCTTATTAGTCTTTCAAAAACTCCATACTATACTAAGTGTGTGCTCATGCCAACAGGGAGCAGAAGCTAATGCGAGGCCAATACAAGCTTTTGGAATGGATAGGTTTGGGTGATAAAGTGGGGGCTGAAATCGAGACGTTTGGGTGTTGAGATTGGGGCTGAAACGGGTGGGTTTGGATGCTGAAGCCGGGGCTGAAATGAGGCTGAAACGTGTGCATTTGTTTGGGGCTGAAGCGGGGCTGAAATGGGTGCGTTTGTGTGCTGAAGTGGGTAGCTTTGGTTGCTGAAACGGAAGCTGAAATGGGTGGGTTTGGAGGCTCAAGTGGGTGTCGGTTTGTAGGCTGGAATAAGCGTGTTTGGGTGCTGAAACGGGGGATGAAATGGGTGCGTTTGGATGCTGAAATGAGTGTGTTTACGGGTTGAAGTGGGTGGGTTTTTATGCTGAAATGGGTACGTTTGGGTGCTGATGTGGGGGCTGAGTTGTGTGGGTTTGGGTGCTGAAACTGGCTTGCTCCGCAAACCTCAAAAGAGTGTTGTTGTTGTTGTTGTTGTTGTTGTTTTTTTTTTTTTTTTTTTTTTTTTTTTTTTTTTTTTTTCTTTGTTAAAAAGGGTGTTTAAAACTATAGTAATAGTGGAAAAGTCAAGAACTCATTTTGTTCCGGAAGAATAATAAGGTATATTACCTACATGAGTTGCAACTATCACATGAATTCTAACACAAAGCTCCAATAATTATGTTTTTAAATCTAGCCCACCCATTTTCAAATAATGTATAATTAAAACAAAATTTGAAAATAAAAAACAACTACAACAACTAATAAACTATAAACTCATCAAAAAAGTTATATTTACGAAAACATAAACAAATTCACGCGAAAACACTTAGAGAGCAAGTTTGTGCGTAGCACGGATTCTGAATGAATCGTTCAAAAGATAGAATCATCACCTTACATTTAATGGCTCCAACTAAATCTGTTTTTTTACACTTGAGGGACAATTTTATCACGAAGCCACAAATCCCAAAACCCATTTCATTCTCCACCAAAAAATTAGGGTTTTGACACACACCCAATTTAATCATCAAATCAACTTCCAAAAAATTCAATAATTGTTTTGTTTCATCATAGATCTTCGTCAATCATCCTAACTTATCCAATAAAGGATCCATTTTTGTTTTTCGCTGGAATTTAGGTTTTTGAAAGTATCAATTGACAAATGATTAATTAGATACAGATGATAATCTGATCATAAAGGATGAAAATTATGTTA